>PVKS010011133.1:0-57697 GCA_004027875.1 Aplodontia rufa
ACTCATCTGTGGAGGTGGGGACTAGACCCTGGACAATGAGAAAGTTGGTCTAGAAACATGAGTTAAATTCAGATAAGATGTAATGCTTTACAATTTAATACTATTTTTAGAGTTATAACGGGAAGGGGAAGGGAGGGATAAGGGAGGGTAATGGGGGGGCACTCCTGGGGACAGTTGCAATGTCCAGAATATATATACACATCTTATATACATTTTATATTGTCTTGTTAAAATCTTGTAAGGTTGCTCAAAAATAAAAAAATAAAAAAAAAAGAATTACCAAAGGTAAAATCCTGATAGAAGAACAAGCAAACAATCAAAGGAAATTCAATAAAAGTACACAGTATCAAAAGACAACCAAGACAGTATAGAACTTACTAATAAAACATGACTATGAACTACAACCACATAATTATCCTAGCACTGAATGCGAATGTTATCAACACACCAATTAAAAGACACAAATTAGTGAATTAGACAAAAAAAAAATAAATAAACCAATGTACTGCTTACAGGACATCCACCTTAGAGCTAATGACACCCACACATTGAAGGTGAAAGCCAGGCTTACAGTGCAAGAAGAAAGTTGGTGTTGCAATACATATATCAGACAAAGTAGATTTCAACCAAAATTTAATCTGAAGAAATAAAAAAGCCACTACATAGTAAATGGAACAATACATCAGGAAGATATAACCACAGTAAATATATACTCTCCAGCACCAATCCTCTGAACTATGTGGAAAGAATACTCCAGGATTTAAAACCACTTATGGACCCCAACATGATAATACTGGTAGATTTTAATACTCCTCTATCACCAATAGACAGATCATCAAAGCAAAACAAAAATCATACAGAGATGACCAGCCTAAATAAATTCATAAATCAAATGGATTTAAAAGACATCTATAGAATATTCCACAACAAATAGATAAATTTACCCTCTTTTCTGCAGCACATTCATCCTTCTCCAAAATAGATCATATTGTAATTCACAAAGGTAATCTGAGTACTGAATGCCTGAGTACTGAATGCCTACATTAAAAATCAGGATCAATTTTGAATAAATAAGCTTGTGCTCCAACACAAATCCCTACAAAAGGAAGAGCAATCTAATGCCAAAGCCAACAGACAACAGGAAGCAATTAACATGAGAGCTGCAATCAATGAAATTTAAAAAATAAAATAAAAAGAATCAACAAAACAAAGAGCTAGTTCTCCAAAAAATAAATAAATAAATAAAAATGACTGACCCCAAGACAATTTCACCAAAAGTAGCAGGGACAGTGAACAAATCAAAGAAAAGGGATGGATCACCACTGGCCACACAGAAATCCAATGGGTTATCAAAAATGTTTTGAAAAACTATACTTCTCTTCACTGAGATTCCACCTCATTCCTGTTAGAGTGGCAAAAATAAAGAATACAAAAAATGGCAGATGTTGAAGGGAAAAGAGGAACACTGTCACATTGCTGGTGGGACTGCAAACTGCTTCAGCCACTCTGGAAGGCAGTGTGGAGACTCCTTTAAAAATTCAAGCTGGAACCACCTTATGAACCAGCTATCCCACTTCTGGGTATTTTCCCAAAACAGTTAGAGTCAGCATATTACAGAGATATGGCTTCATCAATGTTTATAGCAGCTCAATTTACTATAGCTAGACTATGGAACCAACCCAGATGCCCCTCACTTTATGAGTGGATCCAAAAACTTTGGTACATATATACAATGAAAAACTACTCAGCTATTAGAGAAAATGGCATTTGCAGCCAAATGGATGGAGATGGAAAACATTATGCTAAGTGAAATATCCCAATATCAGAGATTCAAGGGCTGAATATTTGCTCTCATTTGTGGAAGCTAGAATAAAAAAAAAACTATGATAGATGGCTAAACTAATAATAACCTCAACATGTGTGATTTTTTTTACACAAACAGGGGGAACCTTGCCTAGGATGCTAGAGGGTATAGGGAGGAAGACAGGGAGTGGGGAGGGAATAGGAAGGATATCAAGAAGATTGGAGGGTGGGAGTATGGGGGAATCAACTCAGGGCAGAAGCTCTGACCTCCACGAGAAGTCCATCTAACACAGGGGTTTAATTGGGGGAAACATAGAACCATGAGGAACCCAAGGGGGGAAACCTTGGAATGGCATCAGCCTTGACTTGCTTTGTGAATATACATTTGTTCTTGACTGTTTGCTAATGATTCCCCCTTAACTGTAAGTCCATATTAAACAAAAAAAGAAAAAGTGTACTTCTCTAAATCAGATAATCTCAAAGACAAGGACAAATTTCTAGACACCTACAATATTCCCATATTCAAGCAGGATGATATTGAAAACCTAAATAGCCCAATGAGAGGCACTTAAGTCAATATAATAATTCAAAGCCTTTCAAAAAAGAAAGCCCAGGACCTGAAGGATTTTCCACTGAATTTTACCACACCTACAAGGAGTAGCTAACACCTCTCTTTATTAAGTTATTTAAAGAAACTAAAAAGAAGGAGACTCTCCCAAACAGATTTTATGAGGCAATCATACACCTAATACCAAAACCCAACAAAGACAAATCAAAAAAAGAAAACTACAGACCAATATCTGATGAACATAGACACAAAAATCCTTAACAAGAGTCTAGCAAACCACATTCAAAAACTCAAGATAATTCACCAATATCAAGTGAACTTCATTCCAGGAATGCAAGGTTGGTTCACCATATGCAAACCAATTAATGCATTCATCACTTAAACCGAATTAATGACAAAAACCATACGATCATCTCCATTGTTGCAGAAAAGGACTTCACTAAATCCAGCACCCATTTATGATCAAGCTCTGAAGAAGTTAGTGATGAAAAGAACATATCTTAACTTTCTAAAGACCATATATGATAAGAGCACAGCTAGTAAAATACTAAATGGAGAAAAGTTGAAAGTATTTGCACTAAACTTGGGAATACATCAAGGTTTCCGACTTTTACAACTTTAATTTAATATAGTCTTTGAGACTCTAGCCAGAGCAATCGAATGGTTAAGAATAAGAAGAGAAGCAGGACGCTCCCAAGGACCCCATGTCCAGAACCTAATGGACCTCTGCCCTCCCTGACCACCCCCTTGGCAGGTGTGTAGCAAACTCCCTAGGACCCCTCACCAGGACTCCACCAGTCACCACCAGGCACACTCTGTTCCTGACAGACATGTAGGACACCCCTGAGGACCCAGCACCTATCACCCATCCACCCTGGTGCAGGCTCCTGGCCATGGCAGGCACACAGACACCCATGAAGATCTTGTTCCATGCACCTGCTTACTGCTGCCCAGGCCTCTAGCCCTGACAGGCACTCATGACAGCACCAAGAACCCCACATTCCACCCACCCAGGCCTAAGCCTCCAGCCTCAGCCCCAAAGGTACACAAAACACCTCTGAGAATCCAGTACCTGGACCCTGCCCCACTGCTGGGCAAGCCCAGGGCATCAACCACAGGCACAGCAAGCACATGGGATACCCCCAAAGACCACATGCCCAGAAGCTTCCCTGCTATCTCACAGGCCAAGGACTCTTGCCCTGACCCCAGCAGGTACATAGGACAACCCACAGACCCCACATATTGACTCTGCCCAGCTGTTGCACATGCCTGCCAGGTCCAGTTATGTTGGATTCATCCCCACCACCAACAAAACTATGCCCATCTGCAGTGTATATGCAGGCCCATTCCAGCCTGCCCCGCATCTCTGGAAACTCAGGTCCCAGCTAAGAACCCCCACAGCTGGGTTTCAAAAGTCCAGCAGGCTGTTTTGCAACCTCACCATGCTCCAGATCCAAGTCATGAAGCCTAGATCTAGAAAGTGCAGCAAAACAAGGTTCCAGGCAGTAGTAGCCTCTGGAGGAATGGTCATCAGAGAGGTGATGTCTGACTGAACCCTTTGACCTGCAAAAGAAGAAGCACCCAGACACCTGCTTTGCTTCCACACAGGGAACCTCAATTCGAAGAACCAGAAGACGACTTTCAAAGATTATAAATAAAACTAGAAAGGGTTCACTTCAAACAAACCACTCCCCTACCAAGGAAAAACCAAGAACAATCTGATTAGTAAAAGAAACAAGGACCTAGAAAAAAATTTAATGAAGGCACAAAGGAAGAAAAGTCAAGAGATGAAAAACTCCATTATCTAAGAAATAGACAACACTGTAAAAGGAAATAACAGAACTAAAATCTGCTGTCAATCACATAAGAGGAATGATGGAAGGATTTAATAATAGGCTAACTTCTATAGAAAACAGGACCTCAGTTCTTGAAGAAAGAACTTCTGACAACAAGGACAGGCTGAGCAAGCTTGAGAACATGGATGACAAAAAAAGAAAAAAAAAACTCACATATCACAAGCGCAATTTTCAAAATGTCTGGGAAGAAACCAGAAGAAACAATCTAATAGTAATTGGGATACAAGAAGAAATCAAAATGCAAACAAATGTAAAGAACATTCTCAATGAAATAGTTAAAGAAATTTTTTCTTATATTAGAATAGAGGCAGATACATGCATCCAGGAAACACATAGGACACCCAATAGGCCTAATCAAATGAGAAGCTCACCAGAATACATCATATTCAAAATGAATAACAGGGGAAATCAAGGAAAGAATAAGAAAAGCTTCAAGAGAGAAACTCCAAACCACATTCAGAGGCAAACGAATAAGGAACATGTTTGACTTTTCAGCTCAGAGTATAGAAGCAAGAAAATCCTAGAAGTAGATCTTTCAATGTCTGAATGACCAAAACATGCAATGCTATTCCCATCAAGATTCCAAGGCATTCTTTACAGATATAAAAAAAAGTAATTCTCAAATTCATTTGGAACAAGAAGCCCAGAATAGCCAAAACATTACTAAGCAAGAAAGATGAAACAGGTGGTTTTGCAATACAAGTTCTAAAACTATACTATAGAGCTGTAATGACAAAAACAGTATGGTACTGGATCAAAATAGACACAAAGACCAATAGAACAGAATAAAAGACTCTGAGACAAACCCACAAATCTTTAAACATTTGATCTTTGACAAGGGGGTCAAAATATAACATGGGGAAGAAGCAGCCTAATCAACAAATAGTGCTGAAAAAAACTGGAGAGCAGAGACATGTGTAGAAAGTCTAAATTAGATTCTTATCTCCGACCTTGCACCAAAATCAAATCAAAAGAATCAAGGATTTAGGATTAAAACTAGCTACAACTGCTAGAATAAAAAAATTAGGAGCAACACTCCAGTACATGGGAGTAGGCAATGACTTTCTCAACAAGACTCCCAAAGAGAAAGAATTGATTGGGATGCCATTAAACTGAAAAACTTTTGCTCAGCCAAGGAATTGGTCAAAACTGTCAGGAAAAAATACTTACAGAACAGGAGATAATCATGGCCTGTGATTCCTCTGACAGGTGACTAAAATAAAAAATTAACAAAGAACTAAAAAATCTTAATATCAAAAACACAATCCAGTCAAGAAATGGGCCAGAGAGCTAAATGGAAGTTTCTCAACAGAGAAAATCTAGCAAATCCATGAATGCATGAGGAAAGTGTTTTAAATCACTCATTATTAGAGAGATGCAAATCAAAACTATGTTAAGATTTCATCTCACTCAGATTGGCAAAGATGAAGAATGTTAGGAAATGAAGATGAAGAATGTTAGGAAACACTAACACACTGTTGGTGGAACTGCAGACTGGTACAGCCACTCCAGAAAACAGTATGGAGACTCCTCAAAAAGTTAGGGATAGTTCACACCTTACAAGCCAGCTATCCCTCCTCTGGATATTTTCCCAAAAGAGCTAGAATCAGCACATTCAGTGACACAGAAAAATCTGTGTTCATAGCAACTCAATTTACAATAGCTAAATTTTGAAATCAACCCAGATGCTCCTCACTGGATGAATGGATCCTAAAGTTGTATCTGTCTCTCTCTCTTTCTCACACACACACACACACTGGACTTCTACACAGCTATTAGAAATAATAATTTTATAGTATTTGAAGGTAAATATATGGCAACGGAAGAAATTATGGGAAGCAAAATTAGTCAAACCAGAGACTTACATGTCAAATGTCAAGGGTGAAATGTTTTTCCTCACTTGTAGAGGATAGAGCAAAATCCAGGCTCAAGTTAAAGGTAGTCACAAAAGTTGAAGCTATACACACTTTAGGGGAACTATAAATACATTGGGTGGGGAGGGAAGTGGTGGGAAGAAGGGAACAGGGAGGTATCTTACACTTTAACCACCCAAGAAACCTAATAATACTTATACTATCATTTAATTTTGGAAAAAGCACAACCTCATACATTTATACAAAAGTATTTATATGTGTTAAAGGGAGGAAATATAGAAGAGTCTGGGGTGTGTGTGCTGTGGGGGTAATTCTGGATTAGGATTAAGGGCATATCATATTGTTACTACATATGCATTTATGATTGTACAACAACATACTCCTCAATAAAAAGAAAATTTATACCAAATTAAACATATTTCACATTAAAATACATAAACATGACTATAATATAATTCAGCCATAAAAAAGAAAAATTAACTCAAATGTATCAATGACCTAAATTTAAGAGCTAAAGCTATAAAAATCTTTGATGAAAATATTACATAAAATCTTTATGGCATTTGATTTGGCAATAATTTAATGGATATTATATAAAGGCACAGACAATAAAAGAAAAAACAGACAAGAGGATCCTCATCAAAATAACTTTTCTGCTCCATCAGTATAACCTTGAAAATAAAAGCAAAGATGCATCAAAAAAAAAAAAAACTACAGGACAATATGCCTGATGATCACAGATGCAAAAATCCTTAATAAAATATCAGCAAACCACATTAAAAAACACATTAGGAAGATAATACACTATTATCAAATATGTGTCATTCCAGATATGCTAAACTGGTTCAACATACACAAATCCATAAATGTGATCTACCATTTAAATAGAATTAAGGAGAAGAATCATATGATTATCTCAATAGATGTAGAAATTTGATAAAATACAACACCCATTCATGTTAAAATCACTAGAGAAGCTAGGGATAAAAGGAACTTATTATAAAGGTTATTTATGAAAAACCCCATGTCAGTATTAAGCTTAACGGAGAAAAACTAAAACTGTTTCCTCTAAAATCTTCAACAAGGTGAGAATGTCCACTTGCACCACTTCTACTCAAAATACTAGCCAGAACAATCAGGCAAGAAAAGAAAATTAAGTAGACAGAAATAGGAAAAGAAGTCAAACTATATCTATTTACTGTTATCAAAATCTACATATAGAAGACTCAAAAACTCCACCAGAAAATTCCTAGAGCTGATAAATAATTTCAGCAAAGTAAGAGCACAGAAGTGAACAACTCCTAAATCAAAAGTTTTCCTATATTTCCACAGTGAATCTGTTGAGAAAAAAAATCAGGAAAATCATCTCATTCACAACAACCTAAAAAAAAAAATACTTCTAACCAAGGAGGTTAAAAACCTCTACAATGAAAACTAATAGAATATTGAAGAAAGAATTTGAAGATCTTAGAAGTTGAAAAGAACTCCCATGTTCTTGGACACAAATAATCAGTATTACCAAAATGGCCATACTATCAAAAGCAATATACAGAATCAGTGCAATTCCCATCAAAAGACCAATGACATTGTTCACAGAATTAGATAAAATAGTCCTTGAATTCATTTGTAAGAATAAGAAACCCAGAATAGTCAAAGAAATACTGAGCAAGAAGTGAATTCCAGGGGGCATCATGATACTTAATCTGATATTATACTATAGAACTATAGCATCAAAACAGCATAATATTGACATCAACAGACATGAAAACCAATGTAATAGAAGACACAGAGATAAACCCACATGCTTACAGTCATTTGATACTTGACAAGGGTGCTCCAAAGTATATGATGGAGAAAAAATAGCCTCCATAACAAATAGTGCTAGGAAAACTGAATATATGTAAGGAGAATGAAAGTAGATTCCTATAATTCTGCAAAAAATCAAATTGGTATGTATCAAAGACTCAGGAATTAGACCAGAATCTTTGAAACTGCTAGAACAAAGCATAAGCTCAATATTCCATCATACTGATACTGGCACTGACTTCTTAATAAGACCCCTAAATGTCAAGAAATAAAATCAATAATCAATAAGTGGGATGCCATCAAATTAAAAAGCTTCTGCATAGCAAGAGTGTGAGAAGAGAGCCTATAGAATGGTAGAAAAATTTTTGGCAGATGCTCCTCACCCTGGGGATTAATATCCAGAATATGTAAACTCAAAAACCTTAACACCAAATAAATAAATAAACAGCCCAATCCATAAATGGGTAAAAGAGCTAAACAGACATGTACCAAAAGAAACACATATGGCCAAGAAATATATGAAAAAAATGTTCACATTTCTAGCAACCAGGGAAATGCAATTCAAAATTACATTAAGATTTCATCACTCCAGCAAGAATGGCAATTATTAAGAATACAAGTAATAAGCTTTGGCAAGGATGTGGGGGGAAAAGGTGTATTTGTACATTGTTAGTGGGCTTGCAAAGTATAACAACCACTGTGGAAAACAGTATGAAGATCCTTCAGAAAACTAGAAATAGAACCACCATGTGACTCAACTATTCTAGTCATTGATATCTATCCAAAAGAACTAAAATCAGCATGCCATAGCAATTGAGCTACCTCAATTGTATAGCAGCACAATTCACCATTGCCAAATTATGGAATCAGCCCAGATGTTCAACAATACATGAACGGATTAAGAAAATAGGTATATATACAAAATAGACTTTTTCTCAGTCATAAAAAATGAAATCATAGTATTTGCTGGTAAATGGATGAAACGAGAGAATATCATGCTACGTGAAATAAGCTAGTCTCCAAAACTCAAGGGTTAAATGTTTTCTCTCATATTTGAAAACTAGCGGAAAATAGGAGAAAGGAGGAGTAGAGAATTGAATATCATAAAGATATAGGGAAGATCAGCAGAGTAGAAGCAGATTAAGGGAGGAAGGAGGGACAGGAAAAGGGACAAAATGCAGAATTAGTTTTTAAAACTCATACTACGTATATAAAAATACCAAACAAAATTTTAGCTTAATGTATAAGTAGAATGAACCAATGAAAAATAAATAAATGAATAAAAGGGAGGTCAGTAGAGGAAGGAGAATAAGGGGAGGAAGGAAGAGAAGGGAAAGTGGGACACAAGGATTGAAATCAAATCCTATGCATCTATTATTTTGGATGGATGAACCCAACTACTATGTATAACTAATTCTCTAATAAAACAGAACAAAACAACACCAAAGAGCCCTTGTGATTCTAAGAATACTAACAAAAACATGAAAAATAAATCTCCAGTTTGGGAAAAATATTTGCAAATCAAATATCTAAAGGCAATTATGATCCAGAACATATAAAGAACTTCTAAAACTCAACAATGACAAAAAATAAATAGCCCAATCAAATCACACAAAGGGCTTGAACAGATATTTTTCCAAAGAAGATATACAAATGACCAGGCACAGTGACACACACCTGTAATCCCAGTAATTCTGGTGGCTAAGGCAGGAGAATCACAAGTTGGAAGCTGCCCTGAATAAATTAGTGAGACCCTATTTCCAAATTAATTTTTTAAAGGGCATGTGGGCAGAAGTGTGGATAAAGTGGTACATTTCTGTATTCCTGTAGGAAATATAAAATATAAATTGGTACAACCACAATGGAATCATTTGACTCCTCCTGAAAAGATTAAGCAATTACCCATGGCCCAGGATTTTCACTGAATATATATATATACACATATATCTGAATATATATATGTATATATATACATACACATATATATCTGGAAGTACAAAAAGCAAGGACTCAGACAGCTATAGTCCAATGTTCGTGAAACATTTATAATAACTAAAAGATGGAAATAATCCACGTTTATAAAAATGTGGCTTAATAAACAAAAAATGATATGCACACATAATGGAATATTACATAGCCATAAAATAGAATGAAAATTTGAAATTTATTACAACATAGTTTGACCTTGAACACACCAAGCATACTGAAGTAAGTCAGGACAGAATGAAAAATATTATATGGTCATACTTATATGATCTACCTGGAAGAGATAGATTCATAAAGAAAAAGCAGATGAGAGATTTCTTGGGACTGGGAGAGGGAAGAGCGGCAGTTATTGTTTAATTTGTATGAATGGATATAACGAAAGGTTTTTGGTAAAGATAGTCACAATGGTTGCACAGTATTGTGAATGTGTTAATAACACTTAATAGTGAACTTTATAAATAGTTAAAATGGTAACAATAATGTATATTTTATAAAAACAAAATAGGAGTTCTGCTAATGTGTTTTATTTTTTTACCTTTCCAACAATACAATATAATGCGTTTCTTGATCAAGAGGCTTAAGACATGAGCACACGTATTCATTTTTTTCATAATTCATCCTTTATGTACTTATGCTTGCTCCTTTTTTATATAGGCTTTCATAAAATTTGCAATGAATTAACATCTCAGTTATATATATATATATATATATATACGTATATATATATATATTCATTTTAGATGGTAAGAAACTGAACTTTACTAAGAATCATTTGTTTCTTGGAAAGTCATTTAAAATCCCTGTATTCAGTTCTTTAGCCTAGTTCAGTCCTTCAAAATAAAAGTGCTAGTAAGATGTTTGCATCAAGATTGGTTTGCTGGAGCTAAATGTAGCAAAATGCTACATTGAGGGACCCTAACAGCAGCAACTAACATCTGACAATCACAGAGTCTAGAAGTCTGAGGTCAGTGTGTCATCACTTTTGCTTCCTCCTGAGGTCTATGAGATAATTCTTTCCATGTCTTTCAGCCTAAAGTGGTTGCTGGCAATCTCTAGTGCTCCTTGGCTTGTAGAAACATCTCAAACTCTGCCTTCATTTCTACACAGCATGTTCTCTGTGTACAATGTCTCTGTGTCTAAATTTTCCCCTTTAATAGGACACCAATCATATTGCATTAGGCCCCTCCCTAAAAATTTCATTTTAATTAATTACATCTGTAATAACCATATTTCCAAATAAGGGTACATTATGAGGTGCTGGGTCTGGGACTGTAACGTATTACCTATGGAAGGACAATTCAACCACATAAATTGTCTTAACCTTGTGATAGCTTTCCTGATTTATGAGCATGAACCCCCATCTTAGACCTATTAAATTTCTCTATATATAATATTGATATAGCTGAAATCAGTGAAAATTACAGGTTCAATCCTGAATTTGGGGCATATAATTACATGGCATCTTACATTTTTCTAGATAAGTTCTGTGCCCTATTCTTATTGTCAATGTATTATGATTTTTTTTGTTTTCTCACTTTTGAGTAATATTTCCCAAATCTGCAGCATCAGTTAATAAAATAAGTATTTTGCAAATTAAATTCCAGTAACTATCTCCTGTGTGGTCTGTATTTTTATTTATTTGATGTTCCTTTATAAAGCCTTGGTAAAGCCATCTTTCTTTCCTAGGAATAACAGAAATTACATGAATGCTTTAACACACATTTGATAGCTACCCATCTGCTATGGTTTGGATAGGGTTTGAGCGTTCTCTAAGCCCCATTTAATCCCCATGTGAAATGTGAAGAGGGTGGAAACAATCCAACTCTAGAGTTTAGAGGTAGGGCCTTCTGGAGGTGATTAGGATTAGATAAAGGGATTAGGATAGAGACTGCATGATTAAATGCTGGTGGCTTTATAAGAAGGGGAAGGACCAGAACACACACACATGCTCACACACACTGTCTCTTACCATTTCAAGCCCTTACCCACTTTAGCGTGAAAGTCATCACCAGATGTAGTTATTACCCTAGGGCCAGCCTGTGAGCCAGGAAAGGCTTTTTTTCTTTTCAAATTTAACCTAACTTCATGTTTCTTATTATAACAATGAAAATAGAGTAGTGCACTGTCTATAACATCACAAATGGAGCCAATACACTCAGTAAAGAGAACTGCCTCATCTGCTTTACTACAACGGCAACTGAAAACCTTTTTAAGCAATCAGTGTTGCAAAGAGATAACTTACAATGGCTACTGGAAATCGTTCTAGCACACATGCTAAATATATTACTCAGTAGTAAAACTATTTAAATTTTTCATCCCCAGAGATAAATCTAACAATTATGGAGGCCATGTGGTATTCTCAGATGAGTGTGAAATCTTCTTTGATGTTGACACAAATTGATAAAAATAATTAATCACTCTACAAATATTCTGACTTTTTTCTTTTAATCCTCTTCACAATATACTTACTTTTTGATAAGGCAAATCAGTGTGTGTTTGTGTGTGTAAGAGAATGACTGTAACCATCTGCTGAGTTAAGTAACTATTTGGACTTCATACTAAAATCAGAATAATTCCTTATCTCAAACACATAAAACTATGATTTGGAGAGATATAGCCTATTGTTGGAAGATCAGCAATGGAATAATGAAGCATTCTTTCCTCTATCCTCTATCAGAAAATGGCATTCCAAAGTACAGAGTGTCCTTTACACTCCTCCCAGAATGAGGCTACTAGACTCATTGTTCAAAACCTGGCAGAATATTAATAAATAAATCCTCTCAATCTGATTTTATAAGAGGAATAGTCAGCAACCAGAACCATTAAGACAGAAAGCCACTAGCTTTGTTCAAGAAGTCTGGTGAGCAAAAAATCCTGTCTGGTCCCAAATAACTCTTGTACTTTCAACCGTGACAGACTTAGCATTTGAAGTCAAGGATGTTTCCCAGGAAGCCACAATGAAATTGGATTTGTCATAAAGTGTTAAAAAAGTAATAAAGCATTAGCAAGAATATGTTAGCCAAATTTATAATGCAGCTGTGGGAACTGAGGAAATGGGGCTGGGCAAGTATATCCTGATGGGTAATTAGAGAGGAAAAGCTCCAAGCAATCAGTTCCAAAGGACAGACTGAGAGGGTGGTGCCTCAGACACAAAGAAAGGATTTTGTAAACCTCAGTGTGGGGGGCCCTGTGGGTGCTTGCAGATTGATTAAGTGAGGAGAGAGAGAGATAAAGACAGAGACAGAGAGACAGAAATGTATATATAACCAAACCACAAAGAAAAACCTTGATTTACTCTAACTTGCTTAGAAACAACCCCATGTGACATGTGAATCTCCAAAATACACTTCCTTCAAATTAAGAGAGGTGTCCTGTGCACATTGAACACACCTAAATGGAAATTCCTCTGTGAATTCCATAAGGCTGCCTGTGTGAAGGCCAGGAAATTGGAAGACTAAATTTTGGGACTAATACAGATAAACCCCAAAGAGCTTCTTAATTGTGAGGTAAAACATTTACTTTGACCATATTGAAACAAAAGTTTGTACCAAGTATGATAGTCCCAGCTGAGCTGAAATGAAATAAAAAATAGAAAAAAGCAGCCCCTAATTTGCAGACAGCTATACTTGGTGCTCTTTTGTTTAACAAACAATTTCAACACCATCAACACCAGACACTCATTCTTAATACTATCATATTGGGGATTAAGCTCCATTACGTGAATTTTAAAGGGATACAAATATCCAGCCCATAGCAGGAGATAATTAAGGTTAAATGAAGCCATAATAATAAGGATCTAATCAAACAAGATTACCATTGTAAGAAGAGCAAGAGATGCCAGAGAGAGATGTTGTGCAGAGATGAGGCCACATGAGGACAGAGAAAAGAGGGCCAATTATAAGCCAACAGGAGAGGCCTCAGGAAGAACTGACTCTGATGTCACTTTCATTTTATACTACCAGCCTCCAGAACAGTGAGAAATTAATTTTTATCTCTTAGGCTATCAGCCTATAGCATTATTAATAGATTCTCAAGCAGACAAATACAACAAATATATAGTAAATATGTTGCAAGCAGAGTTTTTTTTTTAATTCATTAAATATGGTCTTACAATTAGGAGGCAATAATCACCAAACAATCAAGAACAATTGTATAATGAGAGAACAAGCCAAGGCTGATGCCATTCCATGGTTTCTTCCCTTGGGTTCCCCATGGTTCTATGTTTTCCCCTACTTAAACCCCATGTTAATCGGACTTCTCATGGAAGTTGAAGGTTCCCCTCTGATTTGATTCCCCCATACTCCCTCCCTCTGTTCTCCTTGATATCCTTCCTATTCCCTTCCCCCCTCCCTGACCCCCTCCATACGTCCCCCAGCATTCTAGGCAAAGTTCCCCCTGATCACGTAAAAATTCATACATGTTGAGGTAATTATTAGCTTAGCCATCTATCACACTGTTTCTAATAGTATTCTATCTTACATGAATGAGAGAAAACATTCGGACCTTGAGTCTCTGAGTTTAGGATATTTCACTTAGCATAATTTTTTCTACTGATGTAGAGCATTTTCTCATATGTTTATGGGTTTTTTGGACTTCCTCCATTGAGAAGTTACTTTTTAGCTCCATAGCCCATTTATTAATTGGATTATTTGTGATTTGGGTGTTTACTTTTTTTAGTTCTTTGTATATTCTGGATATTAGACCTATGTCCAAGGTGTAGCAGGCAAAGATTTTCTCCCATTCTGTAGGTTCTCTCTTGAGACTCTTGACAAAATCTCTAGCTGTGCAAAAACTTTTTAGTTTAATTGCACCCTATTCATCTATTCTTGACTTTAATGTTTGTGCCATGGGAGTCTTGTTAAGAAAGGCAGTGCCAACCCCTACGTCATGTAGTGTACATACTACTTCTTTTTCAAGCAATTGTAAAGTTGCTGGTTTAATATCCAGATTTTGAACCATTTTGATTTAATTGTGCAAGGTGAAAGGTACAGATCAAATTTCAGTTGTCTACATATGACTGTCCAATTTGAACAGGCTATCCTTCTTCCCCACTGTGCTTTTTCACTCTTTATCACATATCAGATAGTTAAAGGTATGAGGGTTCATCTCAGAACACTTTATTCTAATCCATTGGTCTTCAATTCTGTTTCGATACCAATAGAATGCTATTTTTTTTTTTTTACTATAGACTTACAGTATAATTTCAGGTCAGGAATTGAGATACCACCTGCTTCTTCCTCCTTGCTCAGTAATGTTTTGGTTATTCTGGGTCTTCTGTTATTCCATACAAGTTTGTGTATTGCTTTTACTATACCGTGAAGAATGACATTGGCATCTTGATGGGGATTGCATTAAATCTGTATAGGGTTTTGGGTAGAATGGCCATTTTGATGACATTGAGCCTACCTAACCATGAACTTGGAATGTTTTTCCATCTACTCATATCTTCTGCAATTTGTTTTTTAGTTCCATAGTTTTCATAGTAGAGGTCTTTAATATCTTGGGTTGATGCCCAAGTATATTTCTTTTGGACAAGATGGTGAATGGAACAGATTTCCTGATTTCTTCTTCAGTGGACTTGTTGTTGGAGTATAAGAAAACTAATGATTTATTGGTGTTGATCTTATAGCCAGCCACTTTGCTGAAATTGTTTACAAGCTCTGGAAGTCTTCTGGTCGAGCTTACTGGGTCTTCTCGGTATAGGATCATGTCAACAGCAAATAGAGACAACTTGACTTCCTCTTTTCCTATTCAAATTTCTTCGATTTCCTTCTCTAATAGCTCTGGCAAGGATTTCAAGGACTATAGTGAACAAGAGTGGGGAAAGTGGACAACTTTGTCTTCTTCCTGAATTCAATGGAAATGCTTTCAGTCTTTCTCCAATGAGCATAATGTTGGCTATGGGTCTGTCATAAATGGATCTTACATAGTTAAAATATCTTCCCTTGATCCCTATATTTCCAGAGTTTTGAGCATAAAGTGGTGTTGAATTTTATCAAAGGCCTTTTCTGCATCAATTGAGATCATTATTTTATTTTTAATTCTGTTTAAGTGGTGAATTACATTTATTGATTTGCATATGTTGAAACAGCCCTGTTTTCCTGGAATAAAGCCTGCTTCATCTTGATGCATTTTTATCTTTTTAAAGTACTTTTGGATCCGATTAGCTAGAATTTTATTAAGGATTTTGCTTCTGTGTTCATCAAGCAAATTGGTCTGTAGTTTTCTTTTCTTGATGTGTCTTTGTTGGATTTTGGTATCAGTGTTATATTTGCTTCATAGAAAGTGTTTGGGAGTGCTCAAACACTTTCAATTTCATGGAGAAGCTTGCAGAGTATTCTTCTGTAACAATTTGATAGAATTCTGCCGTGAATCTATCAGGTCCTGGGCTTTTCTTTTTTTGGAAGGCCTTTGATTGCTGCTTTAATTTCAGTACCTGAGATAAGTTGATTTAGATTTTCAAAGTCTTCCAGTGTTAATATGGGAGTGTCATATGTGGCTAAGTGTCTGTCCATGTCTTCCAGATTATCAGACTTGGCAGAGTATAAATTTTCAAAACAAGTCCTGATAATCTTCTGGATTTTGGTTGAGTCTGTGGTGACATCTTCATTTTTATCTTTGATTTTGTTGATTTACTTCACTTCATTCTTCCTTTTGGTGAGGTTGGCAAGTGGTCTGTTGAACCTATTTATGTTTTCAAAGAAACAATTTTTTGTTTTGTTGATAATTTGTATTGTTTTTTTGTTGTTGTTGTTCTCAATTTCATTGATTTCAGCTCTGATTTTAGTTATTTACTGTCTTCTATTAGCTTTGGGATTGTATTGTTCCTCTATTTGCAGTAGTTTAAGTTGGAGCATAAGACTATTTATTTGGGTTCTTTCCTGATTTTTTATATATGCACTCGGTGCTTAAAATTTACCTCTTAAGAATACTTTCATACTATCCTAGAGATTTTGATATGTCATTTCATCATTCTCACTCATTTCCAAAAATTTCTTGATTTCTGTTCTCATTTCCTTTTTTATCCAGTCTTCTTTTAAGAGGGTATTATTCAATTTCCAAGTATTTGAGTAGTTTTTGATGTTTTTCTTATTGTTGACTGCTAAGATCATAGCATTGTGGTCTGACAGCATACATGGGACTATATCAACCTTTTTGTGTTTGTTAAGATTACCTCTGTGAACTAGGATGTGGCCTATTTTAGAGAAGGATCTGTGAGCTGCTAAGAAGATGGTAAATTCAGCTGATTTAGGATGGAATATTCTGTAGATGTCAGTTAAACTCAATTGATTAATAGAGTTGTTCAGATTGGAGATATCTTTGTTGATTTTTTGTTTTGATGATCTGTCTAATGTTGATAATGGTGTATTGAATTCCCCCAGTATTATTGTGTGGAGATCAATGAGGGATTTAATGTCCTTGAGCATTTTTTTCCATATATTTGGGGGAGTTGTAATTGGGGGCATAAATGTTAATTATTGTTATGTCTTCTTGATGAATTATCCCTTTTAGTATGATGTAATGTACATCTTTGTCCTTTCTGACTAGTTTTTTATTGAAATTAACTTTATCAGGTGTGAATATCACATGCCAGCTTGCTTTTTTGGACCACAGGCCTGGTAGACATTTTGCCAAACTTTCACCTTCAGTCTGTGTCTTTTTTTGAGTGTGAGGTGTGTCTCCTGTAGACAACATATTGTTGGATTTTTTTTTTTGATCCAATAAGCCAACCTGTGTCTTTTAATTGGGGCATTGAGACCATTCACATTCAGAGTTAGAATAGATATGGAATTCTAAGTCTCAAACTTTGTGACTAGTGCTGTGGTTTGTCCCATCTTGTGTCTCTTTTAGTGTGTATCGTGGTTATAGACACTCTCTTGTTTAAGGGTTTAGGGAATTATTAGCATGTTTTTCTGAATGAAGACTGTCCTGGAGAATATTCTATAATACAAGGTTTATGCTCATGTATCTTCCTAGCTTGAATTTACCATTGAAGTATTTAATTTCTCCATCACATTTAAAGATGAGCTTTTCAGGGTAGATTATCTTGGGTTGAAAATTGTTTTATTTCAAGGTTTGAAAAATATTGTTCCAAGCTCTTCTGGCCTTCAGTGTCTGATCTGAAAAATCCATATTTATTCTGATTGGTCTGCCTCTGAAATTGATTTGGGGCTTTTCCTAACTGCTATTAGAGTTCTTTCTCTGTTATTCATTTTATATATGATATGTCTTGGTTATTTCTCATTTGGTTAGGTCTGTTTGGTGTCCTATAGGCATCTTGGATTTGGTATTCTGGGTCAATTCTGATATGAGGGAAATTCCCCTTGATAATTTCACTTAGAATATTCTTAATGCTCCCTGGTTGTTGTTTGATGTTTTCTTCAAGCCCAAATACTCTCAGGTTATTTCTCTCATCTCATCAAATGCTACTTGGACATTCTGGTCATGTACAATAAGTTTCTTGTCTGTCCTCCTTCAACTCAACATTGCTCAGCCTGTCTTCATTATCTGATGTACGTTTTTTGAGGGCAGAGGTCCTATTTTCTGTTGAGTTTACTCTTGGTTAGTATCTTCCAGTGAAGATTTGATTTGGTTGACAGTATTTTTCAATTCTGATAGCTCTGCTACATCTCTCTTCAGGGTGTCTAACTCAATAAATATGATCTTTCATCTCATGAAATTGTTCCCTTATTTCCTTATAAAAGTTGTCTCCCATCACTTGAAACTGATCTCTGATCTCTTTCCTAACCCCATCAAAAAATTAAACAAAATTCTCAATAGAACAAAATATCCCACAAATGTATGAAAAAATGTTCAACATCTTTAGCAATAAAGGAAATGCCAATCATAACTACATTAAGATTTCATCTTACTTCAGTTAGAATGGCAAAGATTAAATTCATGAACAATAATAAATGCTGGCAAGGTTGTGGGGAGAAAAGAACTCTTCTGCATTATTGGTGAGACTGCAGACTAGTACAACCACTCTGGAAAGCAGTATGGAGATTCCTCAAGAAGCTAGGGATGGAAACAACTTATGATTCAGCTATTCCATTCCTGGGGATCCTCCCAAAATAAGTAAAATTGTCATACTACAGTAACACAGCCACATAAATGTTTATAGTAGCACAATTCACAATAGCTACATTATTGAATCAACCCAGATGCCTATCAATAGATGATTACATTAAGAAATTGCAGCATATACATACAATGGAGTTCTACTTAACTATTAGACGGGATGAAATTATCGCATTCTCTGGCAAATGTACAGAAATGAAGAATATCTTGCTTAGTGAAACTAGCCAAACTCAGAAACTCAAAGGTCATATATTTTCTCTCCTTTATGGAAGATAGGGTGAAATTAAGAAGAGGAGGAGGGAAGGATAATATTGATAGATAACCACTCAAATACAAATTAATAGAAGAACTAAAGAAAGTCTAGTAGAGTAGAGAAAGAAGAAAGGAAAAGGAGAGTAAGAATGTAGGGGGGAAAGAGGGTTAAGAAAAAGGGGGAAAATATACTTTTCACCTCTAGAAATTAAATAATTCCCACACAATCAATACGAATGGGAATAATAAAATAAATAAATAAAAGAGGTGATCAGTAGAAGCAAGAAACCAGGGGATGGGAGTAGAGAGAGGGGAGTCCTGTAGGGGATATTGACCAAATTGTATGGTTATACTGAGTGCATGTATGAATATGTAATAACAAATCCCATCATTAGGTGCAACTTCAGTACACCAATAAAAATAAATTTAAAAAACTTTAAGTCAAAGTTTGACACATTGAGATATTATGTGGAAGAGAATCAAGAAACTTAGATATTATTTGGAACTGAGGTCATGGACATATGGCCCTAATAAAATCATCCCAACCCTACTCCCAGTCATTTGAAGCAACCCAGCTGAGGCCTCTCACATTATGGAACAAAGATAAGCCAGACACATCCTGCCCAAATTCTTGACATAAAAAGTTGTGAGAAAATAAATGATTATTGCTTTAATCCCCTAAACTTTTAGTGGATTTATTACACAGCAGTGGGTAAATAAAACAGAAACTAGTACTTGCTACCACAAGTACCTAAAATATGTAATATCAATTTGGTAAGTAGGAAGTGGGTGTATTGGCTTATATTCAATAGGCTTCTCCATACAAAAGAAAGCAAAAAGATTGCTATTCATGAATTAACCATGTGATTGTAGGGTATATTAAGTCTGATACCTGTAGAGTCAATCAAAGGACTAGAGAGACAGAGAAGAAATGATGTTGTAGTTCAAGGCAATTTGGAAACAGAATTCCTTTTTCCTTAAAGGATTTCAGTCTTTCTTTATTTAAAAGCCCTTTAACTGATTGGATGGGATCTACTCACATCATGGATGGTAATATAATCTACTCAAAATCTACCAATTGAAATAATAACAGAACAAAAAATAAAAAAGAAGAGGATTAGGAAGAAAGTAAGAACATAACACTCAAGAACTGTATGACAACATTAAGTGATTTAACCTATGTGAAATTGACAACCCAGGATAAAAAGGACAACAGAACAGAACAAATATTTGAAAAAAGCAGTGACTGAGAATTTTCTAAAAGCAATGAAAAATAACAAATCAAAATGAAAATATTCAAAGAACACTAAGCAAGGGTATATTTTTAACATAGAAAGAGAAGACCTAATTATACCCTAAGCAATCAAAACAAATTAAATAATAAAGATAATAAATTAATAAGATTAAAAACAAAATAGAAAACAGAATCAATAAAACTAAAAGCTAGTTATTTGAAAAAAAAAGATTTGATAATACTCTAGCCAAACTCATCAGATAAAGAGAGAGAAAAAAGTAACTTATTGGTATTAAGACTAAAAAATACAGAATCACTACAAATCCTCAGACATTAAAAAGGATAGTTTAGTATTATTTGGAATAATTTTATGTCAATAAATTTGATAACTTGGCTTATAAAGGAAATTTTCTAGAAAGACATAAACTACCAAAATTCACTAGAAAACATAATGAAAACCTGCATCACTCTAAACTTAATATCAAAGGACCACATAGTAAATATTTCAGTTGAAGACCACAGAGGTCTGTTCCAATTCTTATCTCTGTAGGAAAGAAGGAAGGAAGGAAGGGGAGCACAGACAACACATAAACTACTGGGGAAATCTGAGTTAGCCCACAGCCTATAGTTTGCAGCCATTATCTTGTATCTGTCAATTCACTAAATGATTATTCAACGTTTATGGGTAGTATGGTAGCTGCTAAAGATACAAAACTAAATAAGATTATCATGTCTCTGAGCATTCATTGTTCAATTATTGACACAGACAATGAAAATGTAGAATAGGGGGCTGGGGGTGTATCTCAGTGGCAGAGTGCTTGCCTAGCATACCTGAGGTCCTGAGCTCAATCCCAAACACCACAGAAATATGTAGTATGGCAACTCTAACCAGGAAGACAGAGCAACATCTTTTTTAGTAATTAGGGAAGACACCTAACCTGGATATTAAGGCTCAGAAAATTATCAGAAATAAGGTATAACAAAGTTGATAAATTTACAAGAAGAACAGCATATAGAGTGAATCTGTCCCTAGCTGTTGCTATAATTTTAAGAAAGAAATAATACTGGTTTGAACTGTGGACATGGAATGGAAATGGCAAAAGTGGGCAAGTTCAACAGCCTGGGTATGAAAGGTAAGCAAAGGCAAGGCAGACATGAGAACAAGGAATCCAGGGCTCTAGTTTGACAAAGCTGTGTAGTGATGTTATTTTCTAGAATAAGGAACACACAAAAATTATCAAATTACATGTCTTCAAAATGTTAGATATTTCAACAAATATGTATATTAAATATCTAATGTTAGTAAGATTAGTGTCTCACATGTTTCATACCAGTCCTCTCTGCCATTTCATGAGTCCATTGACCAGTTCACTGGTCCTTTCTTCTCCAGTAGAGATTGATATTCTTAGAGGAATATGTTTTCTAAGCTTGGTATATTGCTGTCAGTGACTAGTATTGTGTTCAGCATCTTAGGATAGACTACTGCCAAATTCGATCACGAGCAACCTTTGAAATAATATATGTACACTTCTACATAAATGTTTTTGAAGAAAAGTTTATAGTTCAGTATTTAATTCCAATCTCACTATTCATCTGCACAAAAAATCATACATTATCTAGTTCAACATCTTTGCATGACATAGAAGGAAATTGATGGTGATATCAAAGGAAATAGCTAAACTTTTGTGTGAAAGAGACTTAAGAAAGGAATGGGATTAGGGGACTATCTTTGACTCAGCATTTTGCATAACATTTTACACAAGATAAGGAAATGTCAATTGTTGTTCTTGATGAAGTCATCTCTGTGTGGTCTGTGTGTGTGCATGGGTGGAGTGAGAGGAAATAGCAATAGAAATAGGAAAAGACTAAAATTCCCCTACAGCCCACCTTGAGTCTCTACTGAGTAGCTTACTTCTTTCATTTTGACTTGATTTTGAAAGCAACTTCTATTTTTGTATAGTAGTCTTTCAGGTATCAGAAAACTTTTAGAATCAACTATAGTAATACGGTTTCTTTTTTTAAATAAAAAGCAAGTAAAGTAAAATAATTTTCTAAACATTTAGGAAGACTATTACAATTTGTCTATATTATAAAGAATGTCTGAGAAAATCTACAAATGCTGTGAATCCTATGGGTGTTGATTGGGTGATTAAAAAGCTGACCTATTGACCAACCTCTGAGTATATCTTTCAGGTACATATAAACTAAGGAATTTTGGTCTATTTGGTTAAGCCAAAAAGGAAATAGCTCCCTAGCAATGCTGTGCTATAACTGAATGGGTAATGGATTTCAACAGTGTAATAATGAGTGTTAATGGACTTAGTCACAGAGGACCCAGAATAGCTCTTACAATGAAGGTGTTTACTGGCTCTGTGTGACTTTTGAAAGGCAATTCTTGACACCAGCGTAGGCACAGCAGAGGACAGCTGGAATAAGGTATATCAGCTGACTCCATTCAATGGAGCAAATAGAGTTCCATGGAAAATTTGAGCCATTTGAAGGCATGCTCTTTAACATGGTTAAGCTGGTTCCCAAATCAAATAGAATGAGTTAAAGTGATTTCCAGATAACAGCAGCCCACAGATAATCATCACGTAAGAAAATATGAGTGTGATCTGAATATTAACATTCACTGTAATACTAATTATAATCTCTCCTTCACTAAAGTACAGCCTTAATGCCATAACTAAAACACCAGATGGGTCTGAACTACCTTTTTTAAAGTAAATGAATTACTTTAAATGTGCTTTATAACTTCCTAAGTTCTAAAATTTCTAAGAAAAAGACAAAAAAGAAAGAAAGAAAAAGAAAATCTGACCTCAAAGCTATGTTCCTGATTGGAGAATATGGTAATAGGAGATCAAAGTTTGCAGAAGACAACCTTGCCCAAAGAAGTGCAATTCTGAATAAAGATCTCCAGGAAAGAGGAGCTAATATACTATTGAAGTAATGCTAGCTTCTTCCTGAATTGAGGCAAGATGAACAAATGTACCTAAATTGTATTTTAGTTCATTATCAAATAAGAAGTTCAGTAATAAAAGCATACATTTATAATTATACTTTCCCAAGGACCAAAAAATACTTTCTTTCCTATCATGATATGAATTCAACATGCTTTAAACTACTACTTCTACAGATCCTCGTTAGAATAGAGGACCTGCTATTAAACATATACTTAACCCTATTCTTGACAAATTCAATACCATAGTACTAAAAGACCCCTTGAAAGGTAAGGGAAGGGGAAAAATCATATTAACAGTTTCTGTAAAACTTACGTGCTACCTAAACAGAACTGTAAAATATATACTATGCATATAATTCCAAATTTTTTTAAGAGAGGGACAGTGAGAGAGAGAGAGAGAAAGAGAACAAACCAATTTTAGTTTTTCTTATGACTCTTATTGCTCCAAGACTTTCTTGTGTACATGGTGCTGGGGTTCAAACCCATGTCTTCGTGCATGCCAGGCAAGCGCCGTAACCACTCAGCCACTGCTCCAGCCCCCAATTCCAAATTTTATAATTCTTAATTTACTGTAAATATAAAAATTCTGGATATTCCTGGAAATATAATTAAAATTTTTCTGCCTGGCTAAAATTTCTCAATCACATTTCAAAAATCCACCTTTTCTTAAAGTGTTTTCTTCCAAAGTATAGGCATGTCATTTTATTGCACTTCCTTTATGATATTACACAGATATTGTTTTTCTTTTTTTCACAAATTAAAGGTTTGTGGCAACTCTGAATTGATAGTCTATCTGTACCATTTTTCTAATAGCATGTGTTCATTTTGTAACTCTGTGACAAATTTTAGTAATTCTCACCATATTTCAAACTTTGTAATTATTAGTATCATCAGCACCTGTTACTTTGATCTATGATCTTTTATATTACTATTATGATTATTTTGGAGCACCACACACCACACCCATACAAAACAATGAACTTAATCTATAAATATTGTATATATTCTGACTGGTTCACTGACCGGTGCTTCTCCCATTTCTTTCCTTCACCTTGGGCTTCCCAGTTTCCTGAGACACAATATCAAAATTAAAATATCAATTATAATCCCAAAATGACTTCAGTATTCAAGTGAAAGAAAGCATGCATCTCTTCCTTTAAATAAAAAGCTATAAATGAAGGATTGAGCATTGTGAGGAAAACATCATTAACCTAGATAGGCTGAAAGCTAGACCTCTTGCTCTAGTCAACATGTGGATGCAAAGGAAAAGATTTTTTGTTTTGTTTTTGTTTTTTGGTTTTTTTGTTTTGTTTTAAGAGAGAGAGGGAAATAAAGAACGAGTCAGATTTATCAGACTTATTTAGTTTTTCTCTGGCCTTTGTTTCTCCAACACTTAGTTGTGTACGTAATGCTGTGGTTTGTATCTGGGTCCTTTCACATGCCAGGCAAGTGCTCCAAACAGTGAGCCACTGCTCCAGCCTGGAAAAGTTCTTTAAAGAAATTAAAAGTGCTATCTGTAAAGCACATGAACAATAAGCATGCAAAACATGCTTATTGATGATTTGGACAAAGTTTTAGTGACAACATTCCCCTAAGACAAAACCCAATCCGGAGCAAGACTCTAAACTTCCTTAATTCTACGAAGCTGAGAGAGGTTAGGAAGCTAGGGAGGAAAAGGTTGAATCTAGCAGAGGTTGGTTCATGAGATTTAAGGAAAGAAGCCATAACCATAGCATAAAAGTGCGAGAAAGTGCGAAGTGAAGCAGCAAGTGCTGATGGACAAGTTGTAGCAAGTCACTCAGAAGATTTGGCTAAGATAACCAGTGAAGGTGGCTTCACTAAGCAACAGACTTTCAATGTTTAAAAAAAAAAAAAAAAGCCCTATATTAGAAGAGATGCCATCCAGGAATTTCATTAGCTAGAGTGAAGTCAAAGTCAGCATTCAAAGCTTCAAAGGTCAGCCCAACGAGCTATTGGTGGGGTGGGAGCTAACGCATCTAGTGATTGTCAGTTAAAGCTCATGCTCTTTTATCATTCTGAAAATTGTATAGAATTTAAGAATTATAATAAATCTACTTTACCTGTACTCTATAAATGGAAAAAATAAAGCCTGAATGAGAGCACATCTCTGAATGATCATCATAAGACCACTGCTGAGAAGATTCCTTTAAAGAGATAAGGAAAATTTTGTGGAATGAATCAGATTTAACTTTCCTATGTTCACATATGAACATATCATAGTGAATCTCATCAACATGGATATCATCAAGTCACTAAATTAAAGAAGTATTAGTAAATAACAGAAAGATCAGTAGAGAAGAAGGAATAGAATTGGGTGAGGGGAAATACTGCGGACTGAATTAGAATAAGTTATTCTGAATGCGTTTATAAAAATTTCAATGTTTATCCTATTGTCAAGTTAATCTAAAAGGAACAGAAGGTAGGAGGAAGGGAAGGGGAAAGGGAAACACTGGGTACTGAGTTAAAACAAGGTATAATCTAAGCTATTATAATTATATCAATGAATGTTCTATTGTCACATATATCAGAAAAGAACAGGGGGTGGAAGGGAATGGAAGGGGAAAAACTGGTGGTTGAATTAGAGCAAGTTAAACTCCATGCATTTTAAATTGTCATTGTATATGCTTATAGCATGTATAGCTAAAAAAGAACCAATTAAAAGTATAAAATATTATAGTTTATTGACAATGGGTCTGGTCATATAAGAGTTCTGCTAGAGATATAAACTGAGATTACTGTTCTTCCCATGTCTGCTAATACAATATCCATTCTGCAGCCAATGGCTCAAGGAGTAATTTTGACTTTCAAGTCCTCTTAAGAAGTAGCAATTCTTTTGATGGGACCTGGGCGGAGAAAAATGGAAACTCTTTGGAAAGATTTCATTGTTCTAGACACCATTAAGTAACGTGTGACTCATGAGGAAGATGGGTGGTTGTTCATGATGAAAATGTAATATTTACGGTTCAGAAACAGTTTGTGCCAACCTTCATTGATGAATGAGTGATTTAAGACTTTAGTGGAGGGGGTAATTACAAAAGCGGTGGAAATAGCAGAAGTAGAATTAGAAATGGGGCCTTAAGATGGGATGACTGCATGGTTCAATCCCATGATAAAGTTTAATGGGTGAAAGGTTATTTCTTATAGATGACAAAGAAAGTGGTTTCTTGAAGATGCTGTGAGCATTGTTAAATGACAATGAAAGATTTAGAATACTAATTAAACTTGGTAAAATAAATAGTAGCAGACTTGCAAGGGCTAACTGTAATTTTGAAAAATATTTTTACAGTGAATAAAATGCTAACAAACAGAATTACGTGCTGCAAAGAAATCTCTCAGGATACAAGAATCAATCAACACGGCAAGTTTTGCTTCCTCAGACTGCTGACAACCACCACCCTCATCGGTCTGGATACATCAACATGAAGGCAAGACCAGCAAAATGATTACAATTTGCTGAAAGCTCAGATGATTCTTGCTATTTTTAGATAATAAAGTATTTTAAATTAAGATATGTACACTACTCCCTTATACATGTTATTGCACACTTTATAGACAACAGTATCAACATAACTTTTATAGGCACTAAGAAGTTTTAAAAAATTATGTGACTCACTTTTTTGCAATATTTATTTTACCGCAGTAGTCTGGAACAGAACCTACAATATATTTAAGCTATGTCTGTAAGCAGTGTTGGCCCTAGGAAGAGGAGATAGAATTGCTGTCTAGAAGAGCCTATCTTGCCCAAGATCTCTCCCATTACTTACCATTAAAATTTTCAACATTTTCGAGCCAGCTACTAAAAGGCAACATAATATTTGGGGAAAACCACTTTTTATAATACCTGCAAGTACTTAATCCTTTACTACATGAGAAGAATGGCTTTTGCATAGCTCTTTTTAGTCCTTACAACACCTTACTAGAGATCATTATGCTCCCCAATTTGCATACAGAAAAGTGGAGTTTCAAAAATAAAACAGTTCTAAATTCACACTGTTCCAAATTTGCTACCTTCATTAGCTAAAATGTAGTGTTATGACTCACTTCAGTCTTTCTGAGTCTGATTCCAAACCTATGACCTTTATTTTGTGCTTACTCTTACACAGCTATTTCAGAATCAGACTCTGATTTATAGGATCAACTCATTATTACCCATCATGCCCTGGCAAAAACTTCACGGGTTGAATAAAAACAAGAAAAGTGTTTTCAAAGATAATGAGACACCACTAGTAAAGAGCTCAATGTAGGCTGCTACCAGTATGTGAAATTGCACAAGAATTCTGGATTTCTGGGGGAGAGCATACCTCAGAATGACAAGAGACAACTACTCCCTCCAGGCATTGATGTTGGAACCTCCTAGGGCAGAGGTAAAACATACTTTCCTTTCAGTTAAAATTGCACATCTTAATATCTCATTCAGCTGCACCAATAGTGATAGTGTCAGGGTTTTTTTTGTTTTGTTTTGTTTTTTGCTTGTTTGTTTGTTTTTGCTGCTGTGACCACAAGACCAGATTAAGATGAGGAAAAGTTTATTTTGGGACTCACGGTTTCAGAAGTCTCAGTCCATAGATGGCTGACTCCATTCCTCAGAACCTAAGGGGAGGCAGAACATCATGGTGAAAGAGTGAGGTGGAGGAAAGCAGCTTCAGACATGGACATGCCACCAGAGAGCAGAGAGGGTACTCCACTTTCCAGAGACAAAATATATACCCCAAAGGCAAGCATCCAAAGACCTACCCCCTCCAACCACACCATACCTGCCAATAGTTACCACCCAGCTAATCCCTATCAGATTAATTCACTGATTAAGTTAAAACTCTCATAACCCAATAATTGCACCTTTAAACTTTTTTGCATTCTCTCACACATAACCACTTTGGGGACACCCAATATAAAAATCATAGCAGCACATATCTTTGGGTTTTCATTCATTTGTTTAGCAAATATTTACAGAGGACCTATACTGTCCTAGCCATGATTCTGTGCAGTAATGAAAAAACTCATAATCACCATTTCCGTTGAACTTTATTAGATAAAGAAACTCACCAAGCAAACCCAAATGCAAAAGAATAAAAAAAGACAATGTAAAATTCAGAAAGGAAATCTGTGGTTTTACTTTATCTAATAAAATTCATTTTGCTGTATGTTTACTTTTAACGCTTTCCTCATGCAATTTCTATGTGAAGCTAGTTTTCTATGCACTAGCATACAACCTCAGCTCACTGCATCTTGGAATACAAATTAATCCTACTTGCAGAGAAGTCTGGTGAGGCAGAACACTCACATGACAAATTAAGTGAAGTAATTTAATTACAGATGGGCAGCAAGGGAGAGCAAAAGCCTAGGATTTAGGATGAGCTAGTTTCCCAGGGCTCAGGAAACCTGCCAGCAAAAGAAGAGTCTTATATGCTTATGCCATCTTTGCACAATTGAGAGACTCTAAAAGGCAGCCCAAGGAGGTTTTATAGCACTGGGGATGGGATGCATGACATGTTGGGCTAAATCAGTGAAGGACATCCTGCCTTTAGGGGCAATAGAAACAGAGACTGGCTGTTCTGGCCAGTTCTTCTTTATCTTTGGATGTCACATCCAAGCACATTCTACAGTTATTCTTGAGAAATGCAAGCAAGAAAGCAAGGAGAACTGAGGTGGTCCAAGGGCACATGGAGAGCTATCCTGTACTCTAAAAAGAAACTAAATCTCTGGCAATAACATCTGCTCAAAACTGAATGGCCCTTGACTTGTGATCATATCATAAAAAACAAGGTGGCACTTAATACGTTTTATTAACCTAGGCAAATGAATCAGGCATAAATACCAGAAGATTGCCCTTTTTGTGATGAAACATAAACTTTGGAGGTTATTAATAAAAAAATCCCAAATTACTAATAAATCAAAAGAAAATCTGCATGTCATTTTGATCATACTAAAGTCATAACATAACAAGGCCACCCCAGAATAATCTAACTTCCTAGAGTATGTACTTTAGTTTTCTTTGATACTTAGGATTAAGACTAATAGTCTATGACGTTACATGCAGTTTTTGTGCATGGGGTATGTAATTTCTTTCTAGAGAAAAGGTTCTAAGTGTATTACCCGCGAGATATCGACCCGCTTTGCCCCTAACCCAGTTAACTCATGCCTGCATGCCTTTCCTAAGAGACTGGTTTTCAGTTGCTCCTTGAACCACTTTTGCCATCCTTCTGACTCCCTTCTTAATGAGTTAAATAAATATTCAACATATGATAGATGACATTTGTAGGAAAGTTATGTTTCTAACTTTAAAAAATATACTTTGACAGTATGATGATAAAAGAGGTAAAGAAAAGTAGTGTCAGGATTTGCTGATGGATTGGATGTGAGAAGTGAGGAAAAGAGAAATATGAAATATGACTTGCAAATTTCTCTGACTTTGAAAGACATTTGTGAAAGTAACTAAATACCACAAAACCCAGAAGTCTCCAGGGTACATTTTAAAGGTGAATTAATCTTGCCTTTTTTAGATCAAAAGCAAAAAGATTCTGCCATTGTCTCAAATATCACTTAGCAAGTACTGTAGGGACATTTTTAAACATTGTTTTAACTTCTAAAAGAACATTCCTGGGAAAAGTACGTTTAGACACGAAGAAGTTGGATAATGTTTTTAATGGCAAAATACACACCACTTATATTTTGGCTAGGAAATGGAAGAGAATACAGGCTATTTTTAAATTCTGTATAGTATTACATTGAAATTTTTATATAGCCCAAAATATAGCCCAGAAGAGCCAGTACTCAGAGATTAAAATAGCTGGTAAATATACCCTTATTCCTACCCCTTTGAATTTATTGAGAATTAGGAGTCGTTTCTTATTTTCTGTGGGAAACTTTTATTCAGAGTAATAAAAAAAAAAGTTTTAACATTAATTTATTCTCCTGAGCATGGAAAAATTAAAATTGTCCATTCTTATAAAGCTAAAATGATTACAGCTAAACATTGGCTTAGGGCCCCTAATATGTTTTGCTACATTTGAATATATGAATATTTTTCTTAACTAAAATAGCTTTATAATAAATCACTCATAAGCTTAGTAGCACATAAAATCAATATTTGTTATGCATCTCAGGGTTCAGCTGATCAATGGCTGGATAGCTCTGATGACCTTTTCTTAGAACTCTTACACTTTTAGGGGTCATCTGTGGTTGTTAGATCTGAATTCAGCTCAAGGGAATTGTTCTCCTTCATAGGAGCCAATAGGACAACCTGGGCATAGTCTTCAAATTACAAAGGCAGGGAAGTCAGAGGAAGTAAGCATAATTTTGTGAAGATGTTTAAACTCTAAGCCAAGAAATAACACACTATCAATTCTACCTAATCCACTGACCAAGGTAAGTTACCAAGAGTGGGATCACTTTTCAAAAGAATATCACAAGAGACTGGATGCAGGTAGAAAGAAGAAATGGGGCCATTAACAAAGTTTCTACTTAGTAATTTCTGTACTTGATATTTTGTGCAAATGTTTTGTGTCTCAATAAACATACTTCTACTGCTCATTTTTAATGATTGCATAGTATGCCAATATATAGGTATATCACAATTTATTCACCACTTCTAAAATTTTGTGGCATTTAGATTATTTATAAACTTTAACAAAATGTTGCCTTCGAAATTCTTAAGCATACCATTTTGTTTCTAATTTTTTCTTAGGCCAAAGTTCCAGAAATAAAATTTCTAGAAATCACATTTTAAGGCTTTTGATAGCATAACTACTCTTTTCCCTAACTTATACAAATAATATTTCTACTGGAAAATAAGAATTGAACTTTTTAATATGTATTTTAAACTCTTTCAAAGTAAATATTAACATTTAGCTTAATCTCTATGTATTAGATACAAGATAACTAGAAGTAGGTTGGTGTCAAAATTTGTTTACTTGTAAAATTTAACCTTTTGTCTTATGCTTATTACCTTATTGTGTTTCTTCATTTGTCTGTTGACTCAACAATTACAGATTTAAGGGAGTCTACAAATTGTTCTTACAAAGAAAGTAAATATTTTAGACGTGGTAGGATGTACAGTCTGATCTCTGCCGAGTAGCGTAGCAGTAGTCCCGGACAACACATGCATGAATATGCATGTCTGTGGTCCAGTAAGACTTTGCTTTCAAATCAGGGAACAATCCAGCTCTGGCTTGAGGACAGTAGATTGCTGACTTGTGGAATAGATCATGTTGATAAGACAGATGTCCCTAAATTTTAATAGCATGCATCTAGAAGTAATTATTTCCCTCATGCTTTTTGGGCAGGGGAGAGAAAATGTGCATTCTGAAATCCAAGTCCAGATTCATGGAAGAATCTTTGGCGTCCAATCTGGTAGTTTTATCTTAACAAGGGCTTTCAGTATGACTGCAGAAGTAGAAAGAGGATATGACAAATTCCTCAGTTTCTTGACACTGAGTAGAACTTTCCTAGCACTGACATGCTTAACTTTTACTGACATTTATTGGCCAAACCAAGTTGAAATCCCTTGCCTAACTTTGAATATAACAGAACAGCATATCTCATCACCTTTCTAGTAGGCTGGAAGCCAGAAGTATTAGTAACTACTGGTATCAGTTTTACCCAAATTGTTTTCCAATTCCTTAGTGGTATACTGGTCTTTTCATTTAATAAAAGCTATTTATATTTAAGAAATATGAATTTCTAATTGCATACATATACACATTTTCAATATTGCATCCTTTTATCATTTTGGTGAACTTGTATTTTATATTGCATAACTTTTTTAAAAATTATTTTATGTCAAATATAGCAGATATTTCTTATGGTAAAAGCACAAATGGTATAAATCCTTAATCAACATAACATTTATTTTAGTGCATGGTATAAGGTTCCACTTCTTTTAACTTGCATATGGTGGTAATTACTTGAGCTAATTTTTTTAAAAAACTTTTGCTTTTTAGTCCTCCTTATTTTATGAACAAAAACGCTTTGTCAACCATGTCATTACATAGTTTTTACTAATTAAGTAGAAAAATGGTAGAAGACAGAATAACTGAGTTAAAAATATAATGCTCAAAAGGAGGAAATATATTCTCCATAATTTTTTGTCATATATAACTCTTCACTAATATATTAGTAGACTATTCTTCCATTTTTCACAATTGCTATAATCAAACACTATAAAAGCCAACATTTCTGCCCTGTGTGAACTACTATTGATTCAATGCAATGTAAAAAATAATTTGCCCCTTTAACCCTTTTTTTTTTTTTTTTTTTTTTGGTCTAAAGCCAAAATAAGTGGTGTCAGGAAGCACATTAGGGACTGGAAGATTGAAGAGTGGCTCAGCAGTTACCGCGCTTGCCTGGTAGGCGCAAGGACCCAGGTTTGAACCCTAGCATCACATACACTACTAAGTGTTGGAGAAACAAAAACCAGGTGAATAAATAAAATTGATTCTCACTTTCCCTATCCCTCTCCTTCTATCTCTATCTTAAAAAAAGAAACACATTATACATTTCTCTATGGAGTTAGACTTTGTTATTTGTATTTCTTCAACTACTTTTTTAGCTATTTCATTTTAGCATCTACAAATATTAAGAACTTTCTCTGGCACGTAATTATCTCTTTGTTTATATTCATGAATGAATGTAACAATTCTGGTATACTTTAAAATTGTCAAATGTACTTTAATATGCAATCAAGCTATTAAGAAGGAAGCATTTATATAGCATTGCTCAATTCTTAATAGTTTCAAAGATAAATGAAATAATCTGGCAGTGCTGACTCATTTGAAATATTGAAATAGAGTGAACAGGAATGCTAAAGGAAGAAATTATCTTATATTTCATACATCAGTGAAAAACCATGTTGAATATAATCCAACATCCACCCACTGTACACCAAGTTCTCTTGTGAGCAACATGTGTTATGGATGGGCTATATGTAAAACAATCTTAAATATAAAGCTATCAACCCCATTTTAGACTTGCTATTTATTTTACATCAGCCTCAAATGGTCTTAGGGACAGATATTTTACTTTTGAAGTCTGAAAATGAAAACAATAGACAGGCTCTAACTTAGAGCTGGTTATCTCCCAAAAGTTGATTATTAGCTCAGTTTAAGATGTTTAAACATTTATATATGTAAGTGTGTAGTAGCAGTTCTTATTGCTACTAATAACACTCTGGTGGGAATGTACAACCTGAACTCCAAGTCAAGACATTGGACCCACTTTTATAACTCAATGTTGGACATAGTAAGTCCTCTAGTTTTCATGAAGTCTCTGTGGGAAAGGATCAGCTTTGGGCATCAAAGAGTGGTAACATTTCTTTTTTTTTTTTTTTTTTTTTTAAGAGGACAGTGAGAGACAGAAAATCAATTATATTTTTTCATGTAGCCTTCATTGCTCTGACACTTTGTTGTGTACATGGTGCTGAGGTTTAAACCTGCATCCTTGCACATGTCAGGCAAGCACTGCAACCGCTAAGCCACTGTTCCAGCCCATAACATCCATCTTAAATTACTTATAATAAACTCACCATTTTCATTGAAGTTAAAATATCTCAGGAATATGTTTAGAACGTACAATAGAATGTATTCAGCATTCATAATTGCACCATCTGTAATTGTGCTTGGATTACAAAGCAAGGTTTTTATTTACTCACAATTCAGATTATAAATGTTGTCATAAAAATATTAAATCTATTTTTTCTTTGCATTAGTTAAACATCACTATATGAATTATCACAGACTCAACAGCTTAAAACAACAGATCTTTTATCACTTTGGAGTTTCTCTAGGTCAGAAGTTCATGCAGGTATAGCTGGTTTTTTCTTTGGAAACTCCTTTTGTAAAGATGTTAGGTCCTCATGGTCTACCTTCTGTATTTATCACATTCCCTCAAAAGTTCTATATAAAGTCTTAGTGATAGACCTCTATTTCCTTTTAGGTTTTACACACTTTCCTGTTCTAACCTTCTATTTATTTTTCCTTATCCTTATATTTACCTTTTCCTCATTCTAGCATAGCATAACCTTTAAGTGTGAAATAACCTTTATTTCTAGATTTTTGGATTATGTCAAGTTCTCTTTTCTCTAACCATGTAAAATTTCTAACCTCTTAAAATTGATATATACTGGTTTTGGTAACTTTATGATTTGCTTATATTCTTTAAATTCTTTTAAAGTAGTAGATTAAGTTTTTAAAATTTATATTGTAGTTATTTCCATCTGATGTTCTTAGGATCTACGGGAAGGTGATTATGCTCAATTTTTTTCCTATAAAAACTACACATGAAATTGGACTGCAATCCTCTCTGCTGCTCATCTTTAAATGAGATACTTTTCTTACGTTTATAAAATCTCCCCTTGAATTGTACATAAATAACTTTAAGAAGATATTTATTCAAGAACCCACTATCCAATATGTTACATTAAATTTACTGAAGGATATTTTACAATTTTTCTCATTATTACTGAAAAGAGTTTTCAAGACTTTGTGTTTATATAATAACAAATTTCTGTTTAATAGTTTTGAGACATAATTCACATATCACAAAATCTACCTTTTAAAAGTATGCAACTAGTAGTCAGGCTGTAGGGAAGTTGGGGAGAGAGGGATGGAAATAGAGGGAATGAAAATGCACAGCTTGTGTTTTTAATCAAAGTTCAGCTATTTTTCTGCAATGAATTCTCTTTTTTTGGAGTTGTTGTACAATCTCATAAATGTGTATAAAGTAACAATGTGATACGAACTTGATCTTAAACCATAGTTACCCTCACATCACCCAAACCCTAGTCTCTAAATTCTTCTACACTACACCACTATAAGAATTAAAAATGTCCATATATATATATGGACATTTATATATGATTGTGAATTTTTCAGAATTAAATGAGTGAATATTAGTTGACTTCTCACTTCTCAGGGGGACAGTAAAGAATATGCTACATTGTTATTTCCCTAGATCCCTATCTTCCCACCTCTCCCATCCCCCAGCCTCTCCCCATCTACATGTCTATGATTACCCTACATTATGTGTATGCCTTTGGTTGGTCTAATAGTGAGTTTGACTATCTTTCACACAAGCATATATATATATAAATCAGAGCTTTTGGATCCATTCATCTAGTGAGGGGCATCTGGGTTGTTTCCATAATTTAGCTATTGTAAATTGAGTTGCTATGAACATTGATTTTGCTGTTTCACTGTAATGTGCTGATTCTAACTCCTCTGGGAAAATACCGAGAAGAGGGATTGCTGGTCATACAATGGAACCAACCCCAATTTTTTGAGGATTCTCCACACTCCTTTCCGAATGGCTATACCAGTCTACAGTTCCACCAACAGTGTGCTAGTGCTCCTATCACTCCACAACCCCTCCAGCATTTGTTTTTGTTTGTATTCTTTATCTTTGTCAGACTGAGTAGAATGAGGTGAAGTATTAAGTTTTGACTTGCATTTCTCTGGTTACTACTGATTTTGAACACTTTCTCGTGTATTTATTGACTTGCCAAATTTCCTTGTGGAAAAGTTTCTGTTTAGCTCTCTGGCTCATTTATTGATTGGATTGACAGTGTTTTTGATATTAAGTTTATGAGATCTTTGTAAATTTTTGGATATTTGTACTCTGCTGGAGGAATCACAAGCCATGACTATCTCACATTCTATCAGTTCTCTTAGAGTTTTAACCAATTCCTTGACTGAGCAAAAAATTAATGACATCCTACTCCTTTTTTTACTTTCTTTCTCTTTAGGAGTCTTATTGAGAAAGTTGTTGCCAACTCCCATATGGTATACAGTATTGGTCTTAACTTTTCTTCTATCAATTATATGGTAGCTGATTTATTTCTTAATTCCTCAATCCATTTTGATTTGATTTTTGAGCAAGGTGAGAGATAAGGATCTAATTTCAATTTTCTGCAAGTGGCTGACCAGTTTTTCCAGCACCATTTGCTGAATGGGCTGTCTTTCCCACATGTTATATTTTGACCCCCTTTGTCAAAAATCAGATGTTTAAAGATTTGTGGGTTTATCTCAGAGTCTTCTATACTATTCCATTGGTCTTCATTCCTATTTTGATACCAATACCATGCTGTTTTTGTACTACAGCTTTATAGTATAAAGATCTGGCATTGTGAATCTGCCCGTTTCATCTTTCTTGTTTAGAAATGTTTTGGCTATTCTGGATTTCTTGTTTTTCCAAATGAATTTGAGAACTGCTTTTTTCGGTATCTGTAAAGAATGACATTGGAATCTTGATGGGGATTGCATTGAATCAGTACAGCACTTTTGGCAGAATGGAACATCTTTTGATCTTCTCAGGTCTACTTCAATTTCATTAATGTTTGATAATTTTCAGGGTAGAGGTCTTTAACTTCCCTTGTTAGGTTAATTCCCAAGTATTTTATTCTTTTTCAGAGTACTGTAAATGGGACCGATTTCCTTCCTGATTCCATCTTCTGCCCTATTATTGTTAGGGTATAGGAAAGCTATTAATTTATGGGTGTTGATCTTTTAGCCTGCCCCAGGGATGTCCTGGAACATGCAGGGGCCCAGACCAAAAGAGGCCTGGGCCCATGCATTAGGTGTTGGCTGGGTCAGAGCTTCTCCAGGTGGGGATCCTACCCAGGGGGTGGGGGTGTTGGTGGAGTGGGTCCTGGATGCCTGCCAGGGCCGAGCCAGAAAAGGCCAGCCCTGGCACGTTGGGTGGGTAGTAGCTCATGAATTCTGATTGTTGTAAAACATTACTTAACATCCAGAGATCTGAAAAAGTCTGCTTTATTTTTCTAGTATTCTCATTTCTCTAATGGAGATTATGGTGTTTACTCTGCCATTCCTCTTAACCAACCAAATGAATGAACATGTGATTTTCTTGGGAAATAGGATATCATAAAATACATTTTCCAGTATTAGAACTTTCTGAATATGGAAGAGCATTTGGAAAGGATACATTTACTTCATTGGACATTGAAAATAATCTTTTTGGCCATACTTTTTGTAATTTTAATAAATTAACCAAGCTCACTCAACATTTGTACTCCTGAACACTAAAGGGGAGGTTCATTGAGAACTGCATACCCTTTATTAATTATTAAATTTCAACAGAGAATTACTTGAATTACATAAAGCTGCTGAAGGATATAGTCATGTGACTATAAACTGTATTATAACTTCTAATCAAATTCAAAATTATTGAGGTTTTTTGGTTTTAAACTTATGATTGTTGGATTATCTTTCACATCCTATTAACAATAGAACTGTACCCAAGATTACAGATATTTTACTAACAATGTGACCACTATACTGCAATTTTTCAGTTTTTTGAGATTTTATCATTATGATTATACTTCTTAAATGTTCAGCTAATTTTCAGCAGAAAAGCATTTTACTGCTTCATTTTTTTTTTTTGCCAGTATTTCATTTTATTTCCACAGTATTTCTAACAGCTTAAGGGATATTTTGTATATTTATTTTATATTCTTTTACAAATTTATTCTTGTTTTTAAACCAAAAACCATTAATCAATTGGCAATATCCCTCAGCTGTATTTGTGAAAATACTGTATTAATCATTTTTTCTTATCTTAGATATAATGCTGTATATTGAAAATCCTTGTATTTGTTTAGGACTAAAATTCTATTATCATTACTAAATAACTTTTAAAATACTCACCTACACATCACATGGAACGTTATTTCCTAAAATCTAATAACAGTAGAAAAGCAGGGATCTATTTCATAACTTAGTGATGATAGTTTAGAAAAATATTCCATTCTTGAAAAATGCTACAAGCAGTATTTTAATAGATTCCTACTATAAAAATAAATTCGTGAGGTATTGACTATGTTACTTAGCTAGAATTTGCTATTTTCTAATGAATATATATTTCAAAAATCATTGTAAAATACAATTTTAGCTGTCAATTAAAAAGCACTTTTTTAATTTTTTAATTAAGGTGTTGAGTTATTGTACAATAAAATGCATATAAACAGTATGCATATTTTATTAAACCAGAATTACCACACTGCCCACACCCCAGTCTCTTTACTCATTTCTTCTGTATAAGCAATATAAATGCTTAGATTGTGAATTTTCCAGAATTAAATGTTTACACAAGTATTATTTGGACTCTCAGGAGGATAATGAGTATGTTACATTGTTGATTGTCTCCCTAGACTCCTCCCTATTCTCCCTCCCTCCCCTCCTGCCACCTGTCCCCTCCCCACCATACATATCTATGATTGCCTGAGATTATGTGTTCGTACACATTTGCCAGGTCTAATACATGAGTTTGACTATTTTACCTCCCCACCCCAAAAAAAAACACAAAAAGACAAATATGAAAATGAAAATTTTAAGTTAAATGAAGTAGGAAATGCAAGGGAAATAATTTAAATTAAAAAACAGAAATTACAGTTCTATATTAACATAAAAGTATGATAAAAGTGAGCTTTATAGAATAAATGTTGCAAGTTTAGGGATTTAAACAAAGGAAAACTAGTAGTTACAGGCACCTTTTTGAGAGTCCAAGGCACTTGTAACTGAATACTGGCTGTTATCTCCCATAAGACTGGGAAAGCTATTCTATTTTTGTATGCCTCAGTTTAAAGATCTTTAAAATAAGGAAAATAGAAAATTAATTAAACCCCCTTCATCAGTTAATCATATTTGAAAAATCAAGGATTGTTGGTAAGGCATGCAAATTAGAGAATATTAGATACCTAACAGAATACTTTCTAAGATAATATATATTCTTAGAACTTTTGTTATTAAATTCTCACCATGATAACCTCTCTGGATAAAATATTTTAAAATTGCTAAAGATCAAGACATGTCATGTGAGCAATTCTAAGTTTGTTAGAGTATTTTAGGTTCTTATTTACATTTGATGACGTAAGTCTGCAGTTCTTAGCTGTGTTGTTGCATTTTATCTAAATTGCATGATTCTATGGCTAAAAATTAGCTTATTACTTATCATAGAGCTTTGTCCCCCAAAATCATGCTGGAGAAAAAACTCTACATGCTTAAATATCCCTAGTAGGACATTCAACTATCTTCTTTATGCTTAAAACAATAAAAATGGAAGTCGCACAAAATAAAATTTCTGAACCAAGTCCTGAAATGCAATTTTTCCACAAGAATACAAATATATAACCTTCTATAAATTGAAAAAGAGTATAAATACAATATTTTATGAAGTGAATCCATTTAAATTTGCCTGAAGATATTTTTTAGTAATTCTCAAGAGGTAAAATGTTTTGAGCACAGTGTGAATTTCATTTGTATGTTTATGAAGTTTATGCTTCCTTGATCATTTGATTTTGCTGATCAAATTCATTTTATTGAAAAATATAATTAAATCTGCTACAGTAAGTGCTTTTGGATGACATGGGAAATAAAATTGAAAGTATGTTATATTCTTATTTCCATGATTGTGACTAAATTTAGATTCTAACTTGTGTCTTTAGACATGGATTTAGTATTCAAAATAACCATGATAAATTGAATAAAAGATCCAATTTAAAATCCATAAAATTCAGTAAGAAAGAGTAGATGTGAATTTGGGTTTTCTATGTAGAACAAAGTCAAGTTGAGTTTAATCAATATCAGCCTCCATATAAGCAATGACTCCATTCCTCTCACTCTCTCTGTTCAGGGCTTGTGTACAATCAATATCTCAACTATTGATATCCATCCACTTAAAAGACTCTGAACTTCCGTGACATGCCAAGAATTCCAACAAGAACGAGCATGCTTAGACCCCATTAATTTTTCTTATAACCTTCCAACTAGTGACATTTTTCTTCAGTGCTAGAAATTTCTAGTATATGCTCTAATTAGTCCTCACCAAAATTCTATAAATAAGTAGTATTAACCCTTCTTAGACATAAGAACTAACTTCTTCAAGGTATTTGGTTGGGAAATATCAGATCGATGCTATTTTCAGTCTTTGGTTTTTGCACTTGAACTTCAGATGGACTTTAAAAGTGTGAAGATTTTGACACCGTTAGTCATATTTTTTGAGAGAGAGAGGGACAGTGAAAAAGAAAATCAATTTTATTTAGCATTGTATGTGGCTTTCGTTGCTCCAACACTTCATTGTGTACTGGTGCTGGGGTTCGAACCCTCATCCTGGTGCATGCTAGACAAGCATAGTAACTGCCAAGCCACCACTCTACCCCACATTAGTCACATCTTTATCAGAGAAATTTACTGTTGATTTCTAGGTAATCTTCCACATTTTCATAGTAGCTGGAGCAATATTTCTACGAATTCCCATGAAAATGGCATTTTTATATCAGAAAAGCTTTTAAATAAAGGCTTGAATTTAAAAAAATCATAGAGATATGGATTGTTGTTGGGTGTAGAGGCTCACATCTGTAATCCTAGCAACTGAGGCAGAAGGATCACAAATTTAAGGTCAGTCTCAGCAATTTAGCTAGAACCTATCTCAAAATAAAAATTCAAAAGTGTTGGGAATGTGGTGAAGTGGCAAAGCATCTCCAGGTTCAATCCCCAGTACCAATAAATAATATAAATAATATTTATTTATCTTGGAGAAAGTACTAGTACTAACAGCACCATAATGTACTATAAATAGGTACTATATTAAATACTACATAATACAACAAAAGTCAATACTATCATATGCCTGTATTATTATTTTTTAAGTGTTATAAACTTTTAAGAGTTGAATAATTATCAAAAATTTAATACCATTAATTAAAAAGAACAAAAGTGTCCTTTGTCATCAATGCCAGGCACCTCTGTAGATACTCACACTTTTCTCCAGGTCCTATGATTCTTAGGTAATCATGAATGAGTAAAAAGTCCTTTTCTATTCCAACCCTGTCCCACATCAGCAAGCCTGATTCACAACAAAATCAGAGGTCCGTTATCTTAAAATGAAAACTAAATCTGGGAAGTAACGGAGTGGCTTTACAAATAGAGAGTAAACTGCATGTAAGGACGTCACATGAATAACCTAAAAAATCTTAAAAGTGTTGGCTTCCCTTTGCCCCTGTAACATTCCTGAACCTATTTGCAAACACCATCACAGAAACCTGTCTTCTCCAACTGTTTTTTGTGTTTTGGAATTCTTTCTTGTTTGGTTTGATTCCTTATAGTAGGCTGAATAATGGCCACCCAAGAATATCAGGTTCTAATCCTGGGAGACCGTAAATGCTACATTTGGAAAAAGGGACTTTGCAGATGTCATTTAATTAGGAGCTTGAGATGGAAGGATTAAACTGGATTATCCAGGTAGGCCCTAAATGCAATCACATGTGTGGACACAAGCCAAGGAAAGCAGGCAGTCACCAGAAAGGAAGCTGGAGTGGATTCTCCTCAAGAGCCTCCACAGAGAATAGTCCTCGATCTCAAACCTCTGCCTCCAAAACTGCCAAAAACCAAATTTGCCCGCTTAAGACATCCTGTCTGTTGTAATTTGTTATACTGACCACAAGAAACAAATATACTCCTCCATGAGGGAAGCAAGGTTATCGTTTTTCATCTTGGGACCTGGCTGTCTAGAACAGCAGTCCTAAATCTTGACTGCAATTCAGAATAATCCCTACTTTTTTTATATAGTTGCCTAGACTAAGGTCCAGACCAAATCTTCCCATTACAGAAATTGATTCAATCGTTCTGAGGTAAGAAGGCTTAGGCATTGTTTGTTTTAACTCTCCACATTCATTCATGTGTAAATGAAGTTGAGAACCACAAGCATCAAGAATGACTTGTGTAAGGAGAGTCAGGGAGATATAGTGGCTAAGACCACCAATTCTGGAATCGGATCGCCAGGGGTCCACATTCCTCTCTATCAAGTGCCAGCTGTGTGAGGTGGGCTAAATTGCCTCTTGGTTTCATTTGTGAAAAGTGAAATAATTATCCTAGATTATGAAGCTTAAATGCAATAATGCATGTTTTAAAATATTACTACCTAGTCCATTATAAATTCTTCATAAATGTTAGATCTCAATATTAGAAATTATTTTAAAATTCTGTAGCCAATTATCTTGAATGCATTATGAAATCTAGTAAGTATTCAATATTTACATAAAACTTCCCTACAAATATTTATTAAATTATCTAAATTTCCAAGTTCCTGAATTCTAAGATATAAGTTCATACTCTTTCACACAGATTTGCCAAGTATCTTCTCCTACAACCAGATCCTATCCACTTACACAACGTGCTCTCCTTCAACGAGATTGCATTAGACTCCCCTTGTTTAGGTTGTATTGTTCTGGGTGGTAGAGAATGGAGCAACACTTTGTATATAATAAAGTCATGCCAATCTTTCCAAAGAAGTTTTTTTTTTTTCCTTTTCCCAAATCCCCATCTGTTTTGCTGATGTGCCAATATTGGGGTCTGTTTCTCATAATGTCATTTTGTTTGTGAGGATGTCTGTTCCTCAGAGTTCACGAGCTGGCTGACAATGAAACAGTGATCACAATGAAGCCAGGAAATATCCTGAAAAATAAAGTGAAAGCCAAGAAAGACACTGCGCCCTGCTGGCTGCACAGAGCGCCTCTTCGCCTCTTCAGGACAACACTTTTGGTCATTGCTCTGGAGTACCTCCTTGGTGGCTGAGGAAACTTCCAAAAGTGGCCACTGACTATTACAACCACATCACAGCTGCTGAAGTCCCCATGCCGCACCCAGAGTGGTTTAAGCAAAACAACTCTTTGTGGGGAAAAAAACAAAACAAAAACTTTCATTTTACAAAGGAAAAACAGCAAACAAAATGATACACGCTAAAAAATATTTTCTGAAACACAAGAAAGAGGGTGAAAGGATGGATAAAAAGCAAAACTTAAAATACTTCTGTTTTTATTAGCTTTATATCTATATTTAACTAAAAAGGAAATCCCCAAACTGCCTATAATACAAACAAGTGTTTTCCTAATACTTTTGCATAAGTGCTCATTTTATATAATTTACTCAGTATTAGAGAGATGAATATGTCCAAAAGGAGGAAATTTTTCCTGTCTTCAACAATCATAGAAATTCTTAAAAATTCAATAGGTGGCATTTGTCTCTGAAAGAGTTTTACAAATGATTTTGAGTGTTAAGTGTGGATCAACTTTGTTTATTAATCTACATTGTGGATGCTACAAAGCACACAGACTTTGAAGTTTTGCCTACATGTGAAAATTGCTTGTGAAAAAAATTATTTTAAAAAGGGTAAGAATAGTTCTTCTCAGAATCCCTACTTGCTATGGTAATAAACAGAAAAATCTTTCAGATAATTTTCTATTTTTATGTTCAGAAAAAGCATTGGATGTTATGCATTTACATTGGCACTAGATCAAGAGTTACCCTTGATTTAAACACTGTCATTCTGATGAATAATAGAAGTTCTTTTCTCTGAGGTAACAGGATCATGTGATTTCCTTATAGGAGGAAAATGCCTACAAAGCAGATGCGAAGAGTCCTAGAATAGCAGATTACCTGGAAGACTTCAGAGACTACAATATTTTTAGCCTCTATTTTATCTGTAAGTACTGCAGAAAGAGTAGGTGAGTGCACAGAGTGCCTAAGAAACTACAAACTGCGTGTGCAACAATCCAACCTGGACTGCACACTGCAGGCCATGGGGGCAGCCATCCGGCTGGGCTTTCATCTAGCAATAGGAAAGCCAAGAGGAAAAACGAAGAATGTGATTTATGTCAACCTCTGTTTAATCATTTTTCAAATAAAGAAATTCCAGAATACTACAGTAGGCAAGAAAGGTAGGGTAGGGCAAGAACATTTCAAAAAACATATAAATTCTAACTCTGGAAACACAAGATTTCCCAGCTAACTCTAAATATGTGCAAATTAAAGCATCCATTCAGGACTTAGCTAGAAGTTTCAGAAACTGTAAAATTCCATTGTCAGTGGAGATGTCACGATGCGCTGTATCCTTTCCCCCTCCCTCTGGCTTTCATTCAGGTGATAGACAGGAAAAAGGGAGTTCCAGAATCCCGCCTTTTCCCAGCTAGGCATAGCTTTTTCAGCTTGAGGTATAACAATTGCAGGAAATGGTGAATGATGGAAACATTTTCCTAGAAGCGGAGTTTGAAACCTAGGAGAGCCACTCCTATTTGAGCTATAACTACTTACGGAGGCATGAATCGGAGGAAGCTTGCCACATAGCAAAGGCCTAAACAGACCAACTTGACACAGGACTAGATTGTCCCTTCCTGAAAGTGATGAACTAACACACTCCCAGGATGCACCTTCCTCTGACATTTCCTGAGCTTTGCCTCATTTATCTACTCTCAGGATTTAGTGGAAGGAATTACAGCCTACATCTTTAAAAAATTCATATAGAAAACAGCCACTAATGCGCTCGTAATATACATGCCACAGATACATACAACTTTTCTTGTGTTAGCATTTCTTACAGAAAGATAAGTTTCACAGGAAACAAACATGCCATTGCATTTAAAAATGTTGAAAGGAAATTCAGCTTCTGAGAGACGGGAAGAAAAATTTTATATCTCATAGTTTCAAATCATTCCCAATCCTTATACATAAAAATTTTGGTATTCAAATAAGAGCAAATTCTTCAGTAGTTTTCAGGATTTTCATTTCCTGAAGAAGTAAATTGCCTCTGTGACCCTCACTTAGTTCTTTTTCTTGATTGTACGAAGAGGATCATATATTAAAAGGAATTTATATTCAAAATGACTTAAAAACTGACAGTTATTATAGTAGACAAAGGTTTCATTTATAGAAGCAGAGTTTAAATTACATTTTTAAAAAAATGCCATTGTAACAAATGAAATGCTGTCATATTTCACAATTAACGTATAAGCTGATATACACATCTTGTAAAGTGTTTTAGGATTAAATAATTTGGGAGTAGGGGGAGTATATGGATTATAAATCACAGAGAAAGCCCATTTCTGCTGAGGATTCATGATTAATTAACAAAAGAGTAAGGAAGTAGTAGCTTAGATTCAGGTTAGGAACTTGTATTAAACAATGATAATGAGGATACAAGGCATTTCCTGAGGTTTCATCTTTGATTAGAAGTTGTTGAAAGCATTTGGCCTTTAATTTTAGTCCTTAATCCCCAGAAGTCTCCTATGCCTTAATCTTGTAGCTGTTTTAAGATAACACTAAAGGCTCTCAGAGTGAAAATGATCTACACTTTTAAAAGCATGAAGTAGTTCATAGATACACAGAGCTCATCAGCTGTTTCTCAGCATTTCGTTCCTTTCTTACTAGTAATCTTACTATTGACAGTCTTGGATTTATAATGCAATGGTTGAGAGTGGGGTTTTTAGACATACGAAATGCCTTTGAATCTGGTTCCTAGAGCACTACATGACTGAACAAGTTAATTTCTCCAAGGACCCATTTTCTAAAGTGGACCATGGGGATAATACTATCCTAATTAATGATAAACAAATAAATACTATGCAAAGTGTTTAGTACCTCACCTGCTGCATAGTTCAGTTTCCTCTGAGGTATTGCTAAGTTTCCAAGAAATTTTTAAACTTTCTAAAACAAAGTAGGTTTTCTTCATTACTTCATAATTGCTCTCTTGCAAGATTTTCCTCAAAAACCTAATTATGAAGGCCTATTTCAGTACTTAGACTCTTCCAAATTTTGCACGTTAACATGTTGAAAAATTTTACTAATACAGTTGTGTCCGGATAATTGCAGAAAGTACGTAATAATGTATGATAGTCTCTAGCCTTTGCTGTTTCCATCTCATAAAACTTAGATTTCTATTCAAAGTCCAAAGTGGGCTACACCTCTCTGCCTATGTGGCTCCAATTTTCACTGAGAAGAGCAATCAATTTTGATGTAGAGATCGTGAGTGTAGTATGCAGTTTGCCAAAGTAAAATGAAAAGCCTGTGAAATGAGATTTTCTTTTTCTTTTATTTAAAAACTTAGTTCACATATTTTTGTAGAATTCCTTGTAACTGTCAATTCTGGCATGTGAAGGTGTTGTATACTTATAAAGTGAGCTAGAATTAGTTCTAAATTTGTGTGGCATAAGAACATTGTGGGGGCACGATGTCTATTAACAAAGACCATCCTGATAGACTTAAATTGAAGTAGTGCAAAAACTGAGCAGAAGCAGCAGAACAGGGAGAAGGGGGGAAAGAAGATTTAAATCATTCTTTTCTCCCTCTCCAGCCCTCACTTTTTGTCCCTGAAAAGATGCAATGAGCTTCTACTGTTGGAACCAGGATGCAGGTTGAAAAAGAGAGAGAGAGAGAGAGAGAGTGAGTGTAAAGATTGAAGATAAATGAAACCTCTACGCTTGAATAGTTAAGTTTCAGTCAAGGAAAATAGAAGCTTAAACAAATAAGAAAAAAATCTGGCATAAAAATCATTATAATAAAAGGAAGTAGAAAGCGGGCACCTATACAGAGGAGCAAAAATAATTTGTAGGGAACCAGGAAATTTACATTATATTTAACTTGGGTCTTGAGAAATAAGTGAGCATATTCTGAAAGGTTGAAATATGGAAAGAACTGCCACAAAGTGGAACCACCTGAATTTTTGCACAGAGATGTGGAAAAGCATGATATGTTGATAAAATTTTAAGAAGCCTGGAAGAAACAGAAAATGCATGCCTTAAGATTGAGATGCACCTGAGGGTCAAAGATGAAGCTGGGACTGAATATAAAGTCCTTACAAGTCTTACCAAGATGACTAATCTTTTCTTGTACCCAATGAGAAGCTCCCCAAATTTCTTCATGTATTTTTTTATTTTGAGATAGTGTCTCACAAAGTTGCTTGGGGCCTAAGTTGCTCAGGCTGGCTTTGAACTTGGGATCTTCCTGCCTCAGCCTCCCAAGTTGCTGGTATTACAGGGGTATACCACCATACCTGGCTTACCAGAAATTTTTAGGTCAAAGAATGGAATGCATCGCAAGAAACTAGAGAGAGAACAACTAATTAGGAAATAACTGCATTTGTCCAGAGTGACCTATTACTCTAAGTTGTGAAACAGGCAAGAGTATAAATGGAGGTCTGAGCCTCTGCCTCTCTTCTGTTTCCTCTTACAGCTCTCTCCCCTTTACCACAAGGTACTTCAAGCAAAAAGCTATCGCCTATCACCACCTACCATTCCCACTACATTAAAAAAAAAGAAAAAACAAGGAATTTGGGACATAAATGAAAATTAAAAATCCTCACCCAACTCCCAGAGAAGAGGCCTTGGAAGAGGCCTGGATCTCTGAGTGTAGAAAGGTGGAGGACACAATGTCTACTAAGCATATTCCCCTCGACAGGGAGACAACCAGAAGGTTTGTTGGAAGAGGGCAGAGGTCTTCTTGCACTGTTGGAAATTACACAAAGAAAACATTTTAATAAAACTCGACCTGAATTTTAAATAACAGCAAGCATACAATTGCTAGATACTTATTGCCCACAGGGGTTAACAATCAAGGCTTTCTATCACATGATCTTTATTCTCCAACAAAAGTTCCATGTATCTACAACTGTAACAAATCTCTCTGACACTATTTTTAAATATTCTTTAAAACTGGTTTTGCATGACTAGTATTTTCTGTCTTTTTCCAGATTTATTGAGAGATCATTCACAAAATTATATACATTCAAGGTGCACAATGTGGTTATTTGAAATATTTATATATCACGAAATGGTTAACACATTCATGTTAACACATATCTATCACCACACCTAGTTCCCAGTGTGTGTGTCTCAAAGACACTTAAGATCTACTCTTACAAAACTTCGAGTAGACAATATGGTATTATTAATTGCAGCCATTATGCTACATGTTAGACCCGAGATCTTACTCATTTTACTCTTTAACAACCTCTCCCCACTTTCCTCACCCTCAGCCTCTGGCACTCGTCCTTCTACTTTATTTCTATAAGTGCGGCTGTTTTAGAGTTCGCATGCAATTGAGATCATAACTGAGTGGCTTATTTCACTCCACATATCTTCCAAATTCATCCACATCATTACAGTGACAAGACTTTACTATTTCTGTGGTTAAACTTCATTGATACTGATACATTCTTATACTTCTTATGACCACAAAACTAGACCTGTAAGATCCAATTCACTACTAACAATATACATATAAGCCTCTTATCACTTCCTCCAGAGTGGTTTTTAAAAATGTAATGCTTGTCCACATAAAATAATTCTCACGGGAATCACTGAGGCTTTAATGAAAGTTCCTGGAATTGCCACTGGGTGAAAAAACTTTTCCGATTACTCAAACGCAGTAAAATAGTATGTGCCATTAGATATGTCTTATTCCCCCTTGAAACTAGAACATTTTCATCAAAATTACATTTAAATTTCATGTGAAAACAATGAATGTTTATGCAAGGAAAGTAGTTAATTTACTCTTAAACTTTATCTTATCAACAGTAACTATGAATACTGTGCAAACATAATAAGTACTGGTTCTATTTAAATGATAATATAGGGAAGGCATTATTTTACTATTAAGTTGAGGGCTGATTATTTTAAGAAAGACATGTGTGTATGAGTGAGTGGAGAGCGTGTGTGTTTGTGTGTGTGCGTGCGCGCGTGGGCGCAGACATTTCTCCTCCGGTCATACCTTACATATAAGGCAGGCAGACAATGATGCAGAAATGAACATTGATATATCCCAATCCAAGACTGCAAACATTTCTAAAATTAACTTAGTTTTTGTCACTAGAATATATAAATACCATGCTCACAACATAACTAACGACAATAAATACTTCAGGATAAAGTGAGGAGATGATGGGAGACGTTTCTATTCCCATTTCCAAATGCATGTAAATACCCAAATTCACTGTGAGAATTTTCAACAACAGACTCAGGGCTTCTACATGCTCTGTGCTATTTTCAGAATATAAAGCTTAAACCAGTGCATCTGTTAAACACTGAACTAGCCAAAAGGAATCCCCAAAGACACAGTCTGCTTTTTCAGGCAGCAACTTTTCCTTTTTGCCAAAGGTTTATAATCAGAAAAGTTTTACCCGGTCCAGGTGTGGCCTTGAATACCGAAATACAGCTGCAAAGCAGCTAAAGTGATTTTTTTTTCTCCTTTCCTTTTTCTCCCTAAGTAATGAAGCAAATATTGCCTTTTCCTCTCTTGAGGGGGATTCATAGATCTGTGTTTTGAGAGTCTTTCCTCTTGCTGTTGCCTAGCAAACATGCTGTTGTGGCTAGATGAAAAAAGAGATGCAAGTGAAAGTTAGACTGAGAAACTTGATGTATTTGTGACATAGCCAAACTGTAGGACCAAACATTACACATAGTATAACTTTATTACTACTTATTACTCTACCATGCATTCTGTACAAAAACTTTACTGCAGTTTAATGTAGAATTAAACAAAAGCTCATTTGATGGAATAACATTCTTATTATATTCTCTTTTAATATCTCCAAATGCTGGCTTGAGGCATAAAAGAAAGCACCAGCCTAAATCATGTCCATCAACATTTATTCAACAAACATGCATTGTCTAGTTATTAGGTTCCAGGTTGTGTGTGTTGTATTTAAAATGCTGAGGCCAACACCCTCGTTGAATTCATTACCTACTAGAGAAAACAAGACTGCTAATAAGTAAAACAAAGTAATGAAATATAAACAAAGTTCTACAAGAATCTGAAGACAGTAGCAAAACTCCCTGCTTATAAAAGAATCAGCTCTTGACCTGGATTTTTCCCTACTAAATCATAATCTTGGGGGTATGCCTAGAAATTTGTATAAAATTTTGCAAGCACCCCAAGATGATTCTAACGCAAAATTTAGGATCACTGAATAAAAATCTCGTGCTTCTGGAAGATTTTTCAGAGGTATTTAGATGAAGTGACTATGGGGAATACAAAAAGCATACACCAAAATAATACATTTCTTTGCCAGAGGCCTGTAGATTGATGGAGAACCAGACTTAACTAGAGTTATCCTCTCCATATCTGTTTCACAATAATTTTTGAGCACTTAATCTATGCTGAATATCTGACATATGTGCTTAAAATAGGTTCAGTGAAATGCAGCCTCAGAAAGAGAAAGAGAGCAGGCCCTTCTCACCACATGGAGGACAGAAAAGAAGACAATGCACCCTCCCTGTCAGCCAGCTTCCTAGAAGGTGGGGAATGGAGAGGGCAGAACCATGCATGCCCACTTCTTCCTTCCACAATGTAGGAAGCATTTACCTCCTTCATCAATGGTGACATTTAACTTGGTCTTAGAAGTAAGTTTTGCAGATAACGAAAACAGTGGTGACAGATGAGAGAATAAAGCCTGGAATGGGAACAATATTCAAATCTGAGTCTGATCAATCGCAGAACCCCTTTTGAATCACTCCTTAGGCAACAAAGGACCTTTACAGTACTTCAATTCAATGTATAGAAAGACCAGCATTGTCTAAGATGACAGCTCTGAGGCCCGTGTGTGATCTGGGATAGGAAAACGATTGTTACCAAGGAAACAGAGGATGTGGAAATAATTTAAGATGGGAATTGTAAAGGCCAGGTTGAAGACCACAGCGAAAGATAGAGCAGAAAATGAATTTTGCAGATGGTTCTATAAGATAATTGATAGGAATAAATGACTAATTTTGTCTGGAAGGGATGTGAAAGAAAATTCCAAGTATTGAACTCTAGTTTGACAGATTTCATATAATAGAAAATGAAATTAAAACGTAAGATTTACATGAGAATAAAGATAAGTTCTGTATCAGAAATCACTGGGCCATTATATAGCTTAACTCTTATCCTCGTCCAGTCAGGATACTATACTAAAATACCATTAACTGCATGCTTATAAACAGAAATTTACTCCTTTATGGTTCTGGTGGCTTGGAAGTTCCAAATCAAGATGCCAGCAGAGCCAGTATCTGATGCGGTTCATTGTGCCTTCTTGCTATGTTGTCACATGGTAGAAAGAACAAGGGTTTCTCTAGGGCCTTTTTGCAATCCTATTAATGAGGGTACTACCCTCATGACCTAATCATCTCCTGAAGACCCTCATTTCACAATACCATTACCTGAGTGTTCACTATTTTAACGTATAAATTGAGAGGAACACTGGCATTCACACCATAGGAAATTATAAGACCAGGACTCCATCTCAAATCCAGGCTTGGTCTGCTTGCATTCCAGCTTCTCTACAATTGGAGGACTCAGATCCTTTTATTTTTCTCTTATAGTTCCACAGCCCTTTCCATCTTTTGGAAAGAATTTAACATTAACTGTAAATTTATTCTTGTCAATGTCCTCTTTCCAGCATGCCTATAATTTCAGCAATTCAGGAGGCTGAGGCCAAAGAATCATAAGTTCAAAATCATCCTCAGCAACTTAGCAAGGCCCTAGGCAACTTAATGAGAGCCTATCTCAAAATAAAAAAATAATAAAACAAAAATAAAGGACTAGGGATGTTGCTCAGTGGTTAAGCACCCCTGGGTTCAATTCCTGGTTAAAAATAATAATAAAAAAATAAAAATCCTCTATCCTCAGTTAAAGCAAGCAAATAAGAACAATGACAATAAAAATAAATTCCTCATTATTTAAAAGATATCAAAACAGTGTTAGGGTACTCTTGAGAATAGTTAGAATTAATTAATTCAAAAAGGATTTGAGTTCTATGTATCTATTCAATTGCCATCTTTTCAGAAAGATCAACCCTGACAATGCTATGTAAAATACCAATTCCTCCCGTTACTTTAGGCATGTATGTCTCTCTGTCCCTTTAATATACATTATTCTTTTCCATAGCATTTATCACATTTATGGCACTCACCACCTTTATTGTTTATTGTTGCCTTTCTCTATAAGGATGCAACTTCCGTAAGAGCAGGCAATCCAGTACTGTGAAATTATAAATTAGAACATTAATGGGAACAAACATTTGATTATATATATAAAAAAGTTGAATGAATCAATATCAAAATTCTGTAATAAACTCCAATTTTCCAGTGTTGCTATTCTGAAAACCTTGCTCCTTGTTCCTGAAGCTTTGAGTTGACTACTTCATTTGCAGCACTTGTCTGAATACACCCATGGTCTCTTCTAAAAGTAACTGTTCCATAATCTGACTCCAGTATCTACAGTTTATCTGACTTAAGAATATCTATTTTAAAGTCTGGAATAGATTTATTACATGTTCTTATGCCAAACAAGGAGATGGGCCAGTCAAATCTCTTTTGGGAATTTCAAGTGGAAAACCTAAAGGAAACAAGGCAGTTAGCAGAAGGAGCTAAAGCCAGGAGAGGATGTGAATGGAGTTAAGGCCATAAAAACTGAGGGATATCAAATGCCTTCAGAAAAGGAATAATCAAAAATCAACCATTAGTAGCAGTGTGGGGAAAACTGAACAGATATACAACAACGTTAAAAAAAATTTCAAGAAAAAGACATTTAGTATTAGCCACAAGACAATTGTCTATCTTTGGGTCTGACAATGCTTCTCATAATTTGGAGGTTCCAATTTTTTTAATAAAATTTTACTTAATATAATTTGAACCTATGAAAAATGTAGTTTTATTCACATGGATATGTGTAATAATTTTACAAACTATAAAAAAGTTGATGTTCACAAATCTTATAAGGTACCGTGAAATATTTAATTTATATTAAAATATAATGCAGTTCATACATCACTATATGCTTATATTAAATGAAACTAGAAAAATAGTCATCTATTCAGACTAAGGTACACTAGAATGAAGAGAAATAAATGAACAAGTTAGGAGATACCCCTTCCTAAGATTACATCACTATTATTATTTTCTAATTCTTTCTTCCTATTTTTTACAATTATCACTTTCTTTCCTTGGAATTCAATGTTCAAGTTTAGGACAAATTTTACCTCACATTTAGGGAAAACATAAAATTTTTTAAAAATATCTTTTAAAATGATAAATTTTAAAAGTGGTGATGTGGTGATGTATGCTTGTAATCCCTGTGGCTTGGGAGGGTGAGGCAGGAGGACGACAGGTTCAAAGCCAGCCTCAGCAACTTAGCATGTCTCTAAGCAACTTTGTGAGACCCTGTCTCAAAATAAAAAATAAAGGCTAGGGAAAGTGTTGGAGCAGTGGTTCAGTGATTACAGTGCTTTGGCCCTTGCCTAGCATGCACAATGACCCAGGTTCAAACCCCAGGACCACATACACAACTAAGTGTCAGGGAAGCAAAGGTCTGATAAAAAAAAATGTAAATAAAACTGATTCTCTGTCTCCATCCCCTTCCTCCCCCTGTGTCTCTCTCTGTGCCCCCCCCCCCCCTCCCCCATTAAAAAAAAAAAAAAAAGCAAGGACAAGAGATGTGAAGAAGCGGGGACTGTGATTTGAACCTCATCCAGTCAAGGCAAAGAATGGAAATCAAGCTGCATATTAATTAATAGAACTCTTAATAAGTGAACAAAATATCCTTCAGCTAAAAACAAAATATAACTAGGGCAAATGGACAAAAATAAAATTAGTGACTTTCACATTTCTTATCTTTGTGAAGTGGTAATTTCCTAGCTCTTCCAATGACCTTGATTCCTTCATCTCTTTTCCTCTCTTCTGATCAACTGATACTGAAAGGCTTCCTCAGAAACAAACTGTGTTGTTAACAAATAAGAGAACTTTGAAAATACTGTAAAGAAAAATAAAAGACAGTTGCCTAGACTCAAACTTCTCATATATAAGTTTTTTAATTAAAAAAGTCTGATGTCCAAGTATTAAAAATATAAATTAAGTCCAATTCTCCCCTAGAAGGAGAGAAGTCTTTTTCCAAGAAAAATGGAGACTATTTTTCAGCTAAAACTTGAAAAAAATGCTAAGTTTCTCTTATATATAGAATAAATGAAAGGGAAAAATATCCCATGATAGATGAATGCACAAAAAAAAAAATGTTTTGCATCATTTTAATAAAAACTACAACTGGAAAGTCTGATTGCTCTGGTAATTCACAGTGAAGAGTTAGTCCATTATGTGCTTGTGTCTGGATTTTCTGTCTCCTTCTTAGTTTAATTATAAACAAATCCCAATTTTACTGAAGCCAGTTGGAATTCATTGGAAGGAACATTAGATTATGTTAAGCGATGTGAAGCCCTGAGCTCCTGTTACATCTGTGTTTAGCTAAAATGCCTGCACTGCTCTTGAGTCCCCAATACCCCTGGGCTGATGCGTCCATGCAGATGAACTGCAGTAAACTCACTGATGTCAGAGGTGCTCCTGGCTGATATCACTGGGTGTGACAAAAGACATCTCGATTTGTACAGCATTAAATGTCATCCTTTTATGAATAATGTGTGGACACAAGAACATTTTCATAGTCCTGTTTTTCTTTGCTAGAAGAAAATTTTAGAGAAAAAGTACAAGTATACTCTTAGAAGGGAAGCAAGTTCAGATCAACTGAAACCGATATATTTTTTGCTATTCATTTGCATTTATTTTTAAGGAGGGATAGAGTGAGAGAATAAATTTTATTTAGTTTTTCGTCTGGCCTTTCTTTCTCTGACACTCAGCTGTGTATGTGGTGCTGGGCTGTGAACTCGGAGGTTCTCATATATGCCAGGCAAGTGCTCCAAGGCTGAGCCAATGCTCCAGTCCCTCATATGCATTTCTTTATTTTTTTTTAAAGAGAAGGTCAGAAAATTTGAGAACCTGGAGGACATGGACAGGTTTTTAGACACAGGTGACATCTCCTCTTTAACACAAGAGGACACTGAAAACCTCAACCAAACTATCACAGAAAGCGAAATTGAAGCAGCAACCAAAGCTCTCACAAAAAAGAAAAGCCCAGGTCCAGATGGATATATGGCAGAATGCTATCAAGCCTTCACGGAAGAACTAACACCAATCCTCTACAAGCTCTTCCAGGAAATTGATAGAGGGAACACTCCCGAACAGTTTTTATGAAGCAAACGTTACACTGATTCCAAAGCCCAATAAAGACACATCAAGGAAAGAAAACTACAGACCAATTTCCCTGATGAAAATTGATGCAAAAATCCTTAATAAAATTTTAGCTAATCGGGTACAAAAGCACATTAAAAAGATAATTCATTAAGATTAAGTGGGCTTCATTCCAGGAAAACAAGGCTGGTTCAATATATGCAAATCAATAAATGTACTTCACCACATAAACAGAATTAAAAACAAAAATCATACAAACATCAAAATTGATGCAGAAAAAGCCTTTGATAAAATTCAACACCACTTAATGTTCAAAACTCTGGAGAAGACAGGGATCATTGGAAGACACTTTAATTACGTAAGATCCATTTATGACAGACTCATGCTCAATGGAGAAGGACTGAAAGCATTTCCATTGAATTCAGTTACTAAACAAGGCTGTCCACTTTCCCCACTCTTGTTCAATACAGTCCTTGAAACCCTTGCCAGAGCTATCAGACAAGACAAGGAAATCAAAATATTTGTATAGGAAAAGAGGAAGTTATCTCTATTTGCAGATGACATGATTTTATACCTAGAAGACTCAATAACATCGGCCAGAAAACTCCTAGAGCTTATAGGTGATGTTAGCAAAGTAGCTGGCTACAAGATTAACTCCAGCAAATCACTAGCATTTCTTTACTCCAGCAACAAATCCACAGAAGAAGAAACCAGGAAATCTCTCCCATTCACCATCGCTTCCAAAAAAATGAAATACTTGGGCATTAACCTTACAAAGGATGTTAAGGACCTCTACAAAGAAAACTATCAAACACTAAAAAAAGAAATTACAGAAGACCTGAGTAGATGGAAAAACATTCCATGCTCATGGTTAGGCAGAATCAATATAATACAGATGGCCATTCTACCCAAAGCCCTGTACAGATTCAATGCAGTCCCCATCAAGATACCTATGGCATTCTTCAGAGATATAGAAAAAGCAATTCTCAAGTTCATATGGAATAACAGGAGACCCAGACTACCCCAAACATTACTCTATAGAAAGGAAGAAATAGGGGGTATCTCAATCCCTGACCTGAAATTATACTACAGAGCTGTAGTAGCAAAAATAGCATGGTATTGGTATCAAAACAGAACCAAAGATCAGTGGAACCAAATAGAAGATCCTGAGACTAACCCCCATATCCTTAACTATTTGATATTTGATAAAGGGGGGAAAAGTATAGTGTGGAAGAAAGACAGCCTGTTCAACAAATGGTGTTAGACAAACTGGACAGCCACATGTAGACAACTGAAGCTGGATCCTTATCTTTCGCCCTGCACAAAAATTAAATCAAAATGGATTAAAGACTTGGATATTAAGCCAACAACTTTAAATCTACTAGAAAAAAAAGCAGGGTCATCACTACAGCATATAGGAGTCGGCAGCTACTTCCTTAACAAAACTCCCATGGCTCAAGCTGTAAAATCAAGAATAAATCAATGGGATGCAATTCAACTAAAAAGTTTCTGCACAGCTAAAGATCTAGTCAAGAGCATCAAGACAGAACCTACAGAATGGGAGAAAAATTTTGCCTGCTACACCTCAGACAGAGGGCCAATATCCAGAATATACAGGGAACTAGAGAAACTAAACTCCAAACTCACAAATAATCCAATCAATAAATGGGCTAAAGAACTCAAAAGGAACTTCTCTCCAGTGGAAGCCCATAAATATATGAGAAAATGCTCCACATCATTAGCTATAAGGGAAATGCAAATCAAAACTTCAATGAGATACCACCTCACTCCTGTTAGAGTGGCAAAAATGAAGAATACAAACAAGGACAGATGCTGGAGGGGCTGTGGGAAAAGAGGAATACTGTTACACTGCTGGTGGGACTGCAAACTGGTTCAGCCACTATGGAAAGCAATGTGGAGAATCCTCAAAAATTTAAGGATGGAACCACCTTATGACCCAGCTATCCCACTCCTGGGAATTTTCCCAAAAGACTTAGAATCAGCGTATTATAGCAATGTAGCTTCATCAATGTTTATAGCAGCTCAATTTACTATAGCTAGATTATGGAACCAACCCAGGTGCCCCTCACTTGATGAGTGGATACAAAAACTTTGGTACATATATACAATGGAATACTAATAGGCCATTAGAGAAGATGGTATTATGGCTTTTGATATCAAATGGATGGAGATGGAAAGAATTATGCTAAGTGAAGTATCCCAATCTCAGAGACTAAAGGGCCAAATGGTTTCTCTCATCTGTTGATTCTAGAATTTATGGGGAAGCAGTAGGGTAGATGGCTAACCTAACAATACTTCAAATTGTATGATTCTCAGAGTAATGGGGGGATGGCTCCCTAGGATACTTGGAGGAGTAGGAAGGGGGAAGGGGAGGGGGGGAGGGTGTATGAAGAACTCATACGAGTCTGGGG
>PVKS010011134.1:0-57717 GCA_004027875.1 Aplodontia rufa
GCTTGCCCATTTCCTGCCTACCATATGCTTTCCCCTGGGTGTGCAGAGGAGGCTCGGAGCAGCTGATGGCTCCAGGGATGTTGTAGGCATCTCCCAAGTGGAACTGTACCCTCTGTGACTGTGAAACTTCTTCCACTGCTTTGGACATCTGCAGACAAAGGGAAGCACCTGGATACCCTCAGAGATTTTCCCAGCATGTTTTTCTGGATGCTGGGCATGTGTCAAGGATAAATATGTCTCATTAGTTTACCAATTCTGTGCAGGCACAGCGATACAAACACATTTATGAATTATGCACCTTTATTTCTGATGTTAATTACTCAATTATATACATAAGGATTTCTTTCTTAACCAAAGAGTCTGCTTTTCCTAGGTTGAAAGAAAAGTTGTGTGAATTTCTAATTTAGCTGTAAAATTCAAACCAAGCTAAAAAATGTTTCTAAAGCCTACAATTTCAAATATTTTTACTCAAATGGCATGAGAAGAAAAACTCCCTAATTTTCTACATTGTTACCCTTTAGCTTGAGAATCTCAACTCCGAAAAAATGAAAGAACCATGAACTTTTTGCTGCTCAAAGTTCATTCAAAATATGATACCAAGATTTAAAAAAAAAGGCTTAACAAAAGAGATAAGCTGTCATAATACAATATTTCCTCTTTATATCTTGACAATTCCCATAGGTTTTAAAGAATATCATCCTGAAAAAAAAAACCAAATCCAAACACTTTTTTATGCTGTGAAAATGTGAATTACACACTTAAAAGCTCAGTCAAATGAACTTTTGTGCACAAAACACAGCTTTCTGTAACAGTTCATAACTTCTCCACTTGAACATTTTGCTTTAAATTTTCATAGATTCTGTTCTTTCAAAAGCCCTTGGTGGCGTGAAAGATTCCAGCTGCTTCTCAATTACTCATGGTCCTCAAGGTCATTTTTAAATCATGGGAAAGCTCCACACACCCACCTCTTTCTTCTTCTTGAAAATAATATATGAAAATTCTATTAACTTAAATTCTTTCCACAAAAAGTCTTTGGGCTGATAGGTGTGTTTCACATTTGAAAGATGAAATTTTTCCTTGGACGTTCCCAAAAGGAAAATTTACAAGTTTAGGTATGACAGATACTGCAGGTTATGTAAGTCATATTCCAAATGTTAACTCCTCCCAACAAAACTGTCTCAGCATTTTTTCACCAATTATCTAAAAGTCTCAGCAAGTTTATTTCTCTTACCGTATGATCAGTGACAGCTGCTTTCTCCTTAGTGGCAATTAAATAACTATAGGAAAATATACCCCAAGTGATCAAAAGGTCTAATTCTGATGTAAAATTGAGTTTGCTTCATTAGGCTTGTATTAGTAAAACTACTTATGTAAGTGGACGGTAATGATATTAGTAAGCTGGGAATTGTGATTTACAGACTGTTGCTTTAGATTAATTAACTCTCAATGCTGTTAGCTGGGCAAGAAAATAATTATCACCTTTTAAAGATAGCAATTGATGCAAATGTTTGCAAATTACTTTTTAAAAAAGTTTTTTTTAAAAGAAGATTATCTCTTTATTTTCCCGTTGATATCCTAAAATTCTTGTTTTGCCTGTGATTGCATCCTCTGGGCTGACCAAAAAGACCTATGAACCTGGAATTTTCAGAGACTGGTAAGTCAACTTTAGTTTATATTAATTCACTAATTCACAAATGTATTTTAAAAAGGAGACAAGATTAAAAAAAGAAAGAAAGAAAATCAAGAAGGGATTTTTTTTGGGGGGGGTCACAAAGTTTTTTTTCTCTTCACACTAGGGACCACACAGCCCTGCAGCTTATAGAAGACAAAATATTGAAAGATCTTTGCGCTGTTTGCCTCTAGTTGCTCTCCCAGGGGCCATGAACATGAAGTCCCTGAAAATGAATGGGAATTTTTCAGCGTAAATAAATACTGCAACTCCTCTCCTAAAAATGAGGCGAAAATCATTTTCCCTTGTTAGTGAAGGACTGCTTTTTGTTTCTATGGATTGAGTAATGCATTGCTTTATTTCTGAAAGCAGGATTTCTTTTTTAAAACAAATAGAATAAAAAACCTGGAGATTGATGTCTTGGGGACACAAGATTTCATACTGACCACTGAACTCTGATAAACTGATACTCTCATGCAGACCGGTATTTAACTTTGTACAGATGTCATATAAACTGAACACAAAGTATTCAATCAAAAGCTCACTTCCCCTTAGGTGGCTGTGTCTGGAGGGGCTAGCCTGCAGACACCGGGCACGCCCATCACCTCTGAAGCGTGTGACCAGCTCTACTGACCAGGAGTGCGCCAGGTATGCAGGACGTGGCCCATGGATCTATACATGGCATTTCCTTAATGTCAGCCTTTTTCAGGTGTTGTTGGCTTCAGGGCCCTAGTAAATCCCATGCTCGGAGATTCCTGTTTTAGTGATTAGCATCAGTACATCCGGTGCTCTGTAACAAAGGTATTTCCAGGTCCCAGTAGAAGGCCCAAAGCTACAGTGCTTTACTGATTTGGTTTCAATAAATCTTGTTAACAAAAAATTCTATGTAACAGATGTTTTTCACTAGTCGCTAGTAATGTATAGCTGATTCTTTATAGCAAGGGGAGTGTGATTTTGGCATTTATGATTTTTGGTGTGCAGCATAAAACAGTTGTAAAATGTTCTGATTTTTAAAAAAATATTTAAAATTAATTTAAAAAATAAAATTTGTGTCACACTTTCAGAAATAGCAGAAGGGCTGACAGACAAGGACACGAGAGGTGATTCTCAAGATTAAGGTAAGGCGGGTTTTCCCCTCTGGAAAAGCAAAAAAAAAAAACTCAAGTTCTTATATCTAATACCTCACTGCATACAGTTCAGTGACGAATCTTCTATTAAATTAGAATATAACAAGACAATTTCAATGTCCTGTCAGTTGATTAAATGGTGCTCTTGGCTTTGACTTTTGTAAGGAAAAAAATATTTTTCCACAGTAACCCAAGAGTTTAAAAAGAAGTTTTAAAGTTAAAATGTCAGCTCTCAAAACCTGCAGCATTCGTGACAAATGAAGCTTGTGTCATCGTAGGTAACCTCTGTTATTTGGCTACTGATCAAAGGTGACTATCAAACGGGAGATTTTGTTTTTAGACTGCGCTGGCCCTTCTCTATCTAATATGTGTTCCTAGAGCCAGCTCACTGAAGGACTCTGAAGCTACTCAATAGTTTTTACGCAGAAGTGCCCACTCGACTGATTTCCTGAATGCTGACCGACATGGGGATTTTTTTGTTGTTGTTTTTACATGTACACACATCAGGAAACGAAACAAGATTACTCATGTTGTGTTGCGGAAAATAATAAAAGCAAGACAACATTATTTTTAGATAAGACTATTTCCTAGCCCTTTAATGATGTGGTGCGGATTTGTCCTCTGTATGTCAGAATACGAACATGTACGGCATGGGCTTCTTCCTCTCAGGCGAGACTACTATCTATAGTTCAGTGGTTTTCTTTCAGCAACGCCAAGCCCACTCATGGTCAAGTTCAATAACACAAGGAAGCAAGTATTTACATTAACTGGAAAGAAGAGTTATGTAAGAGGGCTCTGCGAGCAGAACAGGAGGACAAAGGAGGAAAGAGGAGGGCCTGCGAGTTTCATAAGAATGCAGTGTGCTTCTCGGTTGTCCCTTTATAGTTCTCTTTTCATTGAAATATATCAGCACTTTTGACTTCTCTCATTTGTCTTTTTTTTTTCTCTTGTGCTTCAGGAAATTTGTTCCCATAATTTGTAGATTTTTTAATAGTCACTTGACTTTCATCTGTATTAAGTCACCAAAATTTAAGTATATGAATAACAGCATCCTGGGTAAAATAGCCTTTTGGGAAGTTAAGGATTCAAGACCCCTCAGGCTCTGAAAGAGTTAATTTGCTTTTTGTGTCTGACCATTAATCCAAAAGGTTATTTGTTCATCTATCTTAGACTATCTTGGAATTAGGCCCTGGGCCCTGTGTTTTATATATACAAAGCTCTCCTCAAGGTTCAGTATTTCTAGCTGACATCTTATTTTATTAATGCTGTTCAGGAAAATGTATTATATTTACAGGGTATGTTTCCAAGACAAAGCCACTCAGTTATACACTACTAAGGTTTAGAATCACACATTAATGACTAACAGCAAAACTCACTTTCTATAACACTAAATTATGGGGGCTGGAGTGGTGGCTCAGTGGTTACAGCGCTTGCCTGCCATGCCCAAGTACACGAGTTCAAAATCCCATCACCACGTACACAATGAAGTCTCAGAGCAATGAAAGCCATGTGAAAAACTAAATAAAAATTGATTCTCTCTGTCTCTCTCTCTCACTGTCCCCTCTTTCTTTCAAACAAAACAAAGCAAAACAAAACAACAAAAAACAAAACTAAATTAAATTATGAAATGGCACATCGAAAATGCCTAACATTCAGCCATCAAACCAAACAAGGTCAACTTCAATCTTCTGGGGATCTTCCCAGAAGTTGGTGGGAAGAAGCGTACACAAGGAATTCAAAATGACTTCTCTGATTTCAGGTCACTCAAGCACACTATATTCCCTGGACATCTGTGGACCTGCTCGAGAAAACGGTGTGTTTTATCAGGGCCCCCAACGGAACAGTCACCTCCATCTTCTATGGGGTGGGTTGCATGTGATGAGACAAATTGACCTTTGGATAAGGTGTCTGACCTTTCCCTCCCCTGACAGCTATTTCTCTCCTCTGACAGCTGCAGCTACAAACAAACCAGGAGACAGCACTCTGACAAATGAAGCTCAGGATTCTTTGTTTCTCTGAATTCAGCCAACTCACTGGCATTCCACAAGCTCATTAGGGGGCCTGCACTTCCTCCTCCCGGGCAACCCGTGTGGCCACGTTCCCATGATCTGTGGGGCCAGATGAGGCTGTTCCAGTTACATTCCATCCTGTCAGGGTACACTCAAAAATAAATAATATTTACAGCAGAGTTCAGAGCTGGCGAATGGGAAGAGTAAGTAGACTAGATACGGGGCTCCATTGGATTTGTGGTTTTTAAACCATTTTTCACAGGACTCCAGAAATCTTTGTAAATAGATATGGACTTGCACTTACCAAAACCCCAAATTCCAACTCCAAATTAAGATCAGAAGAAAGTAACAAAGGAAAAAAAATGTTATAAACTACAATTACTATGACCCAAGATGTTTAATTCAATGAATTCAATAGTTAGTAACTGGCCACCTACCATGCTCATGGTCCCCAGCTAAGGCTCTTTACGGTCATTATCCATTAAAAATATGAGTGCCCCTGCTTTCTACCAAGGACTTGGGAAACCTAAATAAAGGAGGACTAGAGGTCTCCTAAAGCAGATATTCAAATGGAGCTGAAGGGCTCCTTTCATTTTAGACTGGGGCCAGCAACCTACAGCCCACTGGCCATATCCAGGCCTCCAGGAGGAAGAGTGGGAATAACATTTGTCTTTCAGCAGACAATCCTGTTAGGAACAGCTACAGTCCTCTGCTGTGTGAGGACTCTGGGGAGGATCAGGAGAGATTGTGGGGCAATTTCAGCCATGTTGGTCAATGGGCAATGAATGACAAGATTCAGGTCTGCAGTTCCATAGGGTCATTCAAACCATTCCCAGGTTCCCAGTGGGTATGCCTGCTTATTTGTTTCTCCAATGCAATATCTTGACAACGATGGGAAGTTGAAGTGGGACATTTATGTTATTTATGAAAGACTTTTCCCTACAAGATAGCATTTGTCTCTTGTAGATTTTTTGGAACTGAATGGAGAGAGAGAAAAAAAAAAAAAAAGGTGTCCACATACTTGTTAGGGAAGTAGGGAAGTCACACCGTAGTATGCAGCCATATTCACACCATAGTAGTGATTCCAGGCTACATGGAGACACTGGAACAACCCATCAAATCTCAGAACAACGGTCACTTGGGACACTGGGTTTTGAACTCAGCGTTTTAGTTGGACTTCTCTCTTAGGATAGAACATCCTCAGCCTGTTACTGTCTTTCCTTTGCCTGATCTATCTGCTCTAATTGACAGGTTGGATCTCATCGCTAATATATAACATTGATAAAACTGGCCTCTGTGGGATAGTTTCTTTTAATAGAAAAGCAACAGAATACATTTTTAAGCCCTCCCCCTCAAAAAAAATTTATCAACTCACCTAGAAAAATCCCCCTTTGCCTCCTGCGGAAGAAAAAAAATACAACATCAGTGAAGCACACCAATCCAGAGTCAGACTTTCAAACCCGTTCCTACGACAGTGCGCTATAGGAACGCAAGGAGGAGGGAAGGCATGCTTTTCCTCCCAGAACAGGACACACAAAGTCAAACTTTAGAAGTTAGCACGCAAAGAAAGCAATTCATAACGACAAAAGGCAAGCTTCTGCCACTTGGTCCTGGTCTCACTTGTTCAGGTTTAAAGTTTCTGAAGCTTCACATGTGTCTGGATAGAGCTAATTCTTATGTCACTTTTTGTTTCGTTTTGTATTGTGGGCTGTTTCCCAATCAACCAGAGACTTTGGTGGCAGGAGACATGAAAACTTCTAGTGTAAGGCCTTACATAGCAGTGCTATAGAAACAGCTGTTGAGAGAATAACTTCACAATATCAATTTCAACTCACCTAGCCATTGTTATAGTAATACTCTGAAAGCTCTCTTTCTTTACCCTTTGTACAGAAGCTGAAGATTTTTCTGTCTTTCTAGGGGCATGGGATGAGTCTTTGGCAATTAATTCCCGCTATTATGTCCTTGGCTTTCCCCATGGCTGGAGAGAGTACCAAACTTAAAATTTTTCTTTCTTTCTTTTTTTTTTAACATTTAAAGAATGGGGTCATTGATTGACCTCAGTTTCCCTCAGGCCCATGACCACACAGCTTTCCTTTACAGCGATACAGCTGTCTAAAACTTTTTGGGTAGTAGAAACCACTATTTATTGCCATGGTGTCAGTGTTCCTAATGGCTCCTTCCAGGTTTTTGCTACAAAAAGTTAGGAAGACCAACAGTGGACAAAGCTATTGCCTGTGTGTGGTCAGTCTTATTTCCTCTTTTGTATTCTTATTTCCTCGTTCTTGTTTGTGGAGCAACTTACCTGTAAAATATAGGAAGCCAATTCAAACACCACTTCGCTGTCGACATCGATAAGCTCCTGAAAGGGAATTGCGATAGGGAAGATGAGTTTGGTACTTAACAATGACTTCTTTCTGACATCTCTCTAATAGAGACCTGGTCTTCTTTTTTGAGGAGAGTCCCAGAATCTCAAATGCTCATAGACTCTCTTTGGTCCCCAAGACCACTGCTCTGAATTACTTGGTCCCTAACACTCCCTGACAGTCTTTTTTCATCTCTTAACAAGAAGGGTCCAGAGCTCCTGGTCACCTCAAAGACTTTGTCTTTAACTCTTGATGAGACATTAACAGGGGGACCATCCCCTACTTTCCACAAACTTGTTCATCTGAATAATCACTGGAATGTGCTGGTGTAGTAACCAACTGAATTATATTTCTCAATTCTACTTCAGAACTAGGAGCAAGACTTTGTTGAAAAAAAAAATGTTACACTTGGATAGCATTGAACTTTTCAGTTAAAATTAAAGTTAGACGAAACTCGAAGCACAGCTCCTCAGTTGCACTTGCTACGTTTCTTTCATGAGCTCATGGTTCAGTGTCACCAGTGGCTATTGCATTATTGCAAAGACACAGAGCATTTCTATCATGGTTGGAGCTTTTATGAGTCTACTTTACATATGTTTCTGCCTGATTAGTTCTTCACCCAAATACTTAATTGTGATCTAGGGACATGGTTTCAAAAAACAAAAAGCATAAACTTCTAGGTTTTTAAAAAAAATCCAATGTGTGTGTGTATTTCAGAATGCTCATACAGTTAAGCGTTATACAAGGATGGTCAATGGTGGCTCACATACATATACAATGGTGGTCTCGTAAGATTATATCACCTAGTGATGTCATAGCTGTCATAGTTTTTGTAAGTACACACCGATGTTTGTACAATGAAAAAAAATCACTTCATGGTGTATGTGTTCACCAGAACATATCCCTGTCATTAAGTGACACATGACTATAGGTACTGTTTTTTTTTAACAGCTTCATTGAGGTAAAATAAACATATATGAAAACTATACATACTTAACTTGTGATTCCAGGAGTTCAGACATGAGCATACACCTTCGATACCATCAACACCATCAACGTAATGCCCATGTCCGTCACCTACAAAAATGCCCTTTTGTGTGTGGTAAAAACAAGTGGCATGATCTACCCTCTTAATAAACTTCTCAGTGCATAATACTGTGTTGCTACATCTAGTTCATATGTTAGATACAAAGGGACACATGAAGTTCGTTGGCATGTAGCAATAATAAAAACATTAATTGATGTCATATTTCTATTGCCAAGATTATGTAGTAATACCTGTATTGCTTTTCTTTTCTGAATATTGCCAGGCCCTATGGTCTGACAGAGTTAGACTTCAGAGAGATTCAGAGATTGACCAACCTAGCCTCGTGCTTTATTGAGAATGGAAATCCAAAACCATTAACGGGCTTACTCAAGGTCACAGGGCCTTATGGCAATTATGGAACTGGAAATAAACCCTTAACTTCTTTTTCTCAGTATTGGGGGTTGAACTCAGGGTGCTCTACCGTTGAGCTACATCCCAGTAATTTTTTAATTTTTATTTTGGAACAGGGTCTCTCTAAGCTGCCCAGACTGTCCTTGAACTTGTGATCCTTCTGTCTCAATCAGTATTGCAGACATGTGCCACTGCACCTGGAAACAATCCCTTAACTCTCTATATAGTCCGTGACCTTGCCTGGGACTTGCATTCCCTCAAATCAATAAGGACTTAGTGTTCCCCAACATATTCTCAGAACAGTGTCTATAATTGAAGTTATCTTAAGAGTTACTTGCACTTGAATTATAAACCAAACTCTGATTCATGGATTTTTCCAATTTTGGAAGGGAGTCCAGGAAGGACTCCAAAACAATGTATTCAAGCAATCCTGTATCTTTTGAAGAAAGGATATCCTCAGGCTCTTTCAAGTACAGGAAAAAAATTTCAAAGTTGGATAATAATATTTGCTACCGAACAATCCTAGATATGTGGATTAAGAGAACCAATGAGCATCTAATAATTATGGTCCTCCCATATGGAAGAATGTGGGAATGATGATTCTTTATGTTTCACCAGCTGAAAGAGCTTTGTGGGCTCTGTAATTGATATAGACTGCCAGTGCTGGGCTGTGGAGGAATGTTTGGAATTGCAGTGCTGGGATTCCCAGGTCCCATCAGAATGTAAATCATTTAACAGTGTACAAATGATTTAACAGAAAGAAACTCTGTCCAGGGTTTCCATAATAGATCATTCCTATTCTTGCTACGTCCATTTCCTTTCCCACCGACTGACTTCCCAAAGTGTTTGTGGGGACTTGATAGCATTCTGCTGTGTGTGTGCCCTCTGTCAATCATTCACACCTTCCTTGTAACTAATGGTCAGTGGTGAGTTAATGATTACTATCCACTGGGGGACTTACCTAATGTGCAACTCACAACCAACCATCGGAAAACAGCCCTTGCAAGTGTGAGCATAGCTTTTAGTTCACCACTGGGTTCATTGGATAAAAGAAACTGTCTGTACCTGTGGGGGAGGGGGGAGGACAGGTGGGCAAGGAGGAAGGTCTTTTATTTTACACAGCCTTTTAGGCTGATCCAGGAGGCTCTGTTGGTGAATATTAACTATAATGCATGGTTAATCCACATTAAAGCTTCTAATAATGCACAGCTAATTGTCTAACTCAGTTTATGCAAATTCTCTCACCATAGCTGTGGGGTCTAAGTGGGAACTAACACCTTTAGCTGGGATGAGTTTTTTTTCACCTTCTCTGACCTTGACCATCTCCTAGTGAAGGTACTGCAAAGGGTGAGTAAGAGTCAAAATGGTCCCAGTAAAAGAAAAGTATTGAAGAATGAAGTGAACCAGCTACCACACAACTGCTAGAGCAACACTCCAGCATATGGGAGTTGGCAATGACTTTCTCAACAAGATTCCCAAAGTGAGAGAATAAAAGTCTAGAATGAATGAGTGGGATGCCGTTAAATTAAAAAGCTTTGCTCAGCCAAGGAATTAGTCAAAACTGTCAAGAGAGAACCCACAGAATGGGAGATAACCATGGCCTGTGATTCCTCCAACAGGGGACTAATACCCAAAGTTTAAAAAGTATTCAAAAAACTTAACATCAAAAATACTAAAAATCCAATCAATAAATGGACCAGAGAGCTAAACAAAAACTTCTCAACAGAGGAAATTGAGCAAGCCAGTGAATACTTGAGAAAGTGTTGTAAATCACTAGTAATCAGAGAAAGGCAAATCAAAACTACATGAAGATTTCACCTCACTCCAGTGAGATTGGCAAAGATGAAGAATATAAACAGTAACATATGCTGGAGGGGTTCTGGGGAGATAGGAACACTAGCACACTATTGATGGAACTGCAAACTGGTACAGCCATTCTGGAAAGAAGTGTGGAAACTCCTCAATAAATTAGGGATTGATCTACCATATGAACCAGCTATCCCTTTTTTGGGTATTTTCCCAGAGTAGTTAGAATCAGCACATTTTAGTGATACAGCAAAATCAATGTTCATAGCAGCTCAATTTACAATAGCTAAATTATGGAATCAACCCAGATGCCCCTCACTGGATGAATGGATCCAAAAGCTCTGGATATATATATATATATATATATATATATATATATATATATACACACACACACACAATGGAGTTCTACTCAGCTATTAGAAACAAGGGTATTGCGACCTTTGAAGGTAAATGGATGGCAATGGAAGAAATCACGCTGAGGGAAGTGAGGCAAACCCAGAGAGTCAAGGGTCAAATGTTTCCCCTCATTTGTGGAGACCAGAGCTAAACCCAGGCTTGGGTGAAAGGTTGTCAAACTTATGTATTGGACCCACCAAGGGCACAGCAACACATAATCTAGGGGAACCATAGACATGTAGGGGGTAGGGGGTAGGGGAGAGGCAGGGGATAGGAGAGGGAGATAGGGAATGATCTAGGGAGACAATAAACAATGTAGCATACTCTTTACCCCACTGAGAAGTCAAATAATATGTATGCAATCATTTAATTCTGGAAAATTCACTATCTTATACACATATAATATATGTGTATATATATGGACATTTATATTTGTTATAGGGGCATCATATAGAAGAATCAAGAGACTGGGATGTGGGTGATGTGGGGTAACTATGGTTAAGGATCAAATACATACTATATTGTTACTTTGTATGCATTTATGATTGCACTAGAACTCAACTCTTTAATAATATATATATATATTATATGCATGAGTGTCCTGACACTGGACTATCTGGTGGACAAGAGAACTGCTGGATTACTTCTCCCCATTTCTGTTTAGTATCATATCACTGGATGTCCTCAGAGGTGTCAACATAAGAGACCTAAAGGGTGTGTCTAAGAACCTATCTAGCAATGGTGGCAAAACCTGCTCCTAATTGCTAAGAAAAGACTTTGGTATTCTGGTGCCCAGTCCCTGCAGTGGTCTGTTCGGGCACTTTCCCTCACCCCTTTTACACATTGCTGTCCCTGGGGGTGGGGTTCAACTTAAGAGTCCCTGTGATGGAACAAAGCCCTAGACTTTGTGCCCACTCCATAAATTTCCCGTAATATTGCAAAGCTAAAAGCTGACTTCCCCTCAGAGGAGTTGATAGAAGTTTCCAGGGATCTTTCTGTCAGAATCATGCTGCCATATAACATTTAAAAGTGGACTGTGCGTTTTTCTCATCTGACTTCCCTGGCAACCCAGAGGTGGCTTCTTTCATGTGTTTCTGCTCCAGCAGAGGAAATGAATGGCAGGAGACAGCAGAGTGTGTGCAAAAATCCCATGCTTGCCTGAGGCTCTGGGTTTCCCCTGGAGGGAGGGTAAAACGAGGAAGCAGGAGATTCTTCTAGGAAGATCTATGGTGGCTTCCATCTGGGCATATGCAGAGGCTGGGGGTGTGTTCAATCCATGGTTCTGTGCTGAGGCCCCCATTCCTCTCAAGACTCATCTGAAGGGGGCTTTCTGCCGGGTTATTTTCTGAGCTAGAAACTTGTCTGGGAACCTGTGCAGTGGCAGACATGTAACACTCACTAGCAATCAGGAGATGCTGGTGGAGAGAATGCAATGATTTTTGGTTATTAGGGCCATTAGGTATGCATGTTGGGCATCTGTTTTCCTTAGAGTATGCTACATTGTTTATTGTCTCCCTAGATCATTCCCTATCTCCCTCTTTCTTTGATCTTTGCAAAATGGTACGGAAGAATAAAATGTGACCAGGTGTGTGCATGTGTGCCCTGAGCAGGGTGGATGGACGGTCCACTTCCTCTCTCTCGGCATTATTTAATCCCAGGTGAGAAAGCAGCCGAGGTCATTTGTCACAGCACGATGGCTAGCAAAACTCTCAGGAAATTTTCCATCACAGGGTCCCCAAGCCGCACGAGAGCCCTGTGTGGCAGGTGAGGTCAGTGTTCTCCGATCATCCCACGCAACGGAATTCTTCCAGATCCCTTGTTGTGGGAGTGCTTGGCGGTGATCTTTCTACTCCATGGAGCAGGACAAGGGAAAGCATTCCCCCATGGTCAGGAATTATAGAAATTCCAACCTTCACCTAAGATTAATGAGATAATTGTAACGATTGACCACCAAATGGTAGGCTGAGATGACACAAGTAAGCCTGACTTCTGCAAAGTCCATTCCGAACTCCTTGCAGGGCTGGCCCAAGGCCTTCCTAAGGCATCCTCACTCGCAGATGCCATCTTTACTCTCACCCATGAAACACTCACAGAGATGGTGTCTGCGGTCCTCCCAAAGAGCATTCTTATGCTCACCTGAAAGCTCTAGTCTCAGGGATGTCAAAACAATCACCTTTCTGAATTTCATTTTCCTTATCAGTCAAATGAGAAGAAAAGCTTCCTTTCCACTTATTTTACTGTTTTGATGAGACATAAAGCTGATTTGTAAACTATAGAACACACTAGAAATGTCATGTTTCTATTATTTCTATTCATTAGTAACTATCATAAGCTGAACTTCACAGTTTTGTCTCTGTTCTTCAGTACATCTCAGTATCTATAGAAACCTTTTTTTTAAAAGAGAGAGAAATAGAGACAGGTAATTAATCCTATTTATTTTTTCACCTGGCCTTTGTTCCTCTGACACTTAGTTGTGTAGGTGGTGCTGGGTTCAAACCTGGGTCCTCACGAATGCCAGGCAAGCAGTCCAACTGCAGAGCTACTGCTCCTGCCCTACAGAAATCTTTAGTAAGATTTTTTTTTTAAGAGATGGGCAGGGGCTGGAGCCATTGCTCAGCGGTTACGGCACTTGCCTGGCATGCAAGTACACAGGTTCAAACCCCAGCACGCACGTACACAACTAAGTGTCAGAGCAATGAAAGCCATGTGAAAAACTCAATAAAAATTGATTCTCTCTCTCTCTATCACTGTCCTTCTCTCTTAAAAAAAAAAAAAAGAGATGGGCAGCAGCAATGTATGTGTGTGTGCGTGTGTGTGCACATGTGCATGCGTGCATGTGTGCTTGTATCTGTGTATATACTCTGTGTGTGTACTGATCACCATGTATGTAGGGGTTAAAATGATTTAATGCATCAACTTAACTTTCTATGAGGTGTGCAGATTAAACACAATTTCTAGATGTGTTTGTGGTGGTGTCCTGGGATAGCTTAGTATTTGAATCAGTGGACTCAGTAGATGGCCCTCCCCAATATGAGTGGTCATCATCCCATCCCTAAAGGACCTAACTGGAACCAATGATGGAGGAAAAGGGGATTTTCACTTTTTGTTCTCTTTCCTCATCATTTGAGTTGGGACATTTCATCTTATCTTCTCCTGCTCTGGGCTGGCATTTGCAACACTGGGTCCCCCGGTTCAGCTTGGACCGAGTAACATCCCCAGCTTTCCTGGGACTCCTGCTTGTGGATGTCAGATCATGGACTTCTCAGCCTGCAGTCACATGTGCCAACCCCACATGATAAGTGTCTTTTTTTTTTTTTTTTAAAGAAAGAGGGGACAGTGAGAATCAATTTATATTTAGTTTTTCACATGGCTTTCATTGCTCTGAGACTTCATTGTGTCCGTGGTGCTGGGGTTTGAACCCGCGTACTTGTGCATGCCAGGCAATCGCCATAACCACTGAGCCACCGCTCCAGCCCCATAAATGTCTTTTGATGTATCTATATATATGTTACTATTCTGTTACTCTAGAGAACCTGGACAAAACAGTGTAGACCACTGAAGTGGGTCACGATGTCCTCACTGAGCTCAACGTGCTGTCTTCCTCTTCCTTCCCGTGTCATGCCTCATTGCACAACTCATAGTGACTACATGAAGTTGCCCCTGGGCAGACAGGGGCTGTAGTGCAGGGCAAGACTACTGCAATCTTGCACAATTCCTCCTTCCCAGAGTGCTGCCAGCTTTTCAAAAGTCAAGTCGCTTCATGTTTATCTCACGATCCCCAGGAGTGCACGCCACTCCTGCTGAGCCACAACTCTAATTCTGTGCCACTGGGATTTCTCATGCTGGTCGCTACAGACAGCTCCAGATTATGATCCCAGGGAATCTGGCTTTTAGAAGTCTGGGCACAGCCAAGATGACAGGTTCATGTGCGTTTGTTTCCACAGAATTGAAAAAGAAAGTCTCTCTCTGTCCATCTTTATTTCTGCTCCCTGTCGTACAAGCACATGCACTAATTCCACAAAAGAAGAGATAAGGACCAGGGTTCTGTAAATCTGAGGCTAATTTCTATGTTGGTTTCTCTGTCCTGTGGGACTAGATTCTGGGCTGTGTTTCTCTCACCTACAGATGATATGATGTCATCTGTTCATTAGCAAAGCTCTTGGAGGATCTTCAACAAAGGATCGTTTATTTCATTATGGACAAGAGAGATAACATTAGGCTTAAGCAGCAAATGGAGCCCAAGGATAATTACTTGAACTCCAATAATATGTGGAGCTCCCAGACCAATGCAGACATTTCAGAAAGGAAGGCTGGGCGAGATCCCCAGCATGCACAAAATGGGAATTTTAAGATTTTCCTTCTCTGTCATGATCTGCTCTTAGTACAGGCCTGTAGGCCCAGACTTCATGATGCCCCAAGAAATATGCAAACCCTCGTTACCCTGGGATCAGAGAACAATGAATTAAAAACACTTTTCTGAACACCGTCTGTGTACCTAGTCCTATGATAGGTCATGGACCATAAAAATCCACTCAGAAAAATACTCAATGCCAACTTTTCCTTCAACCCAAGGCAGTATACTTCAGTCCACTCTCAGACGGCAACCATAGGTCCTGGTTTATGGTTATCATTATTGGATAAGATAAGCTCTGAAACTGAGCATAATTTAAGTGTGGTGAATATGTTCAAGGAGTGGAAAGCTATATGATTAAAATACAAGATTCAAAACAGCACATCTCATTGTCTGATGGGCAATTCAGGTTACCAACCTAGATCAAATAAATAAGAATCAAATCAGTCCCCTGAGGACCTGAATGGAAACAGAAGTCTTTCTATGTTTTCTTATCTCTATGAAGGGTTATATGTGAAGAAAACAGGGGGCTGGAGCTTAAATTTCTTTATTTCCCTTATAACTTTAAAATCTATAATTTCTGGGAAACTTTCTAAAAAATCAAACACTATCATTTTATAACCTGGTGTTATGGTTTAGATATGTGGTGTCCCGCAAAAGCTCACGTATAGGACACTGCAAGGAAGTTTAGAGGTGAAACCACTGGGTTAGGAAAGTCTTAACGTAATCAGTGTGTTAATCCACCGACGGGGATTGACTGGGTGGTAACTGTAGGCAGGTCTGGTGTGGCTGGAGAAGGTGGGTCACTGGGGTGTGCCTTTGGGGGTTTATATTTTGTCCATGGTGAGGGAGCTGTCTGTACATCTGTGTCTCTCTTCTCCCTTTGCTTCCTGGTGCTATGCCCTGAACTACTTTCCTTCCCCACGCTCTTCTGCAATGATGTTCTGCCTCATCTTGGGCTCAGAGCCATGGAGTTGGCCATCTAGGACTGAGACCTTTGAAACTGTGAACCCCAAATAAACTTTCCCTCTCAAATTGTTCTCATCAGGTCTTTTGATCACAGCAGTGAAAGAGGTGACTAAAACAGGTAGCGCTTGTCATTTGCAAGATTCCTGGAGGTTACTATGGCTACAGTTTCATTCTGTCCCTGTGGAACTCAGAGCGGGCAGACTTCAATCCTGCAGCCCCATGTGGGGCCAGAGGTTGTCCACATGAACCAAGTCACTCCTGGCTAGTGTGACAAACACACTGCCTGCAACGGGGGCTGACTGAGTGGCCCCTTCGGTTGGCACGAGAGAAGGCAGGACAGGGAAGTTTGCCAGGGGATTCTGCTGTCTCCTCAGTCTCTTCCAACATCCCAAGCCAGGCTGAATTCCCATATAAGTTTTCCCATGGAACCGGACACATTTCTGTCAAATGAGCTTTATTCATTTCTTGGTCATACATTTCCTTTCCATCACCCACCTGTTACCTGAGTGACTTAAAACACATCAGAAATATTGTGGGACCACATGGGGTGTCAAGAAACCCACTTCACACTTCTTCCTGCTCCACCTAGAGCAGACCACTCGGCTCCACTCTCACAGACATATTTTAATTTTCTGTGCCTTGGATAGAGTATGATGATATCTCTCCACTCTTTTTGCAGAACACAAGGGAACATGATGGAATACAAAGTATGTGAGAGAGATTCACTACGGATTTTCTGCCACTTGGTGAAGAAAGAGAGGCAGATGGGAGGATGTTTTTTGTAGTTTGGGAAAAATAACAAAACAAAAGAAATGAGGCAAAATAAAACACTTTTTCTGAAGAGATCAAAAAGTTAGTTCTCTAGAGGAGATAAACAGGAAACTGGCATTAATAGGAAGTCTATACCCAGAATAGAGGCCACTCCCTCTTCTCAAATCCTGGATATGAGAGGGTATGTGCCGGGTGGAAGTGGGATAGGGCATCCCTGGAGGAATTAGGAGCCAACTAGAAAAGATATCAAATGCCAAAGAGCACTCCACAGGGACATCTCCAGGGCACCATCGGACTCAGGCCCTCAGACCACTAGATCAGCTTTATAGTGCCTGGCTCTTAAATATGAGTGGACAGACCAGGATCATCAGACAAAAACCTCCTTCAGGGAAGACAGAGACTGAAACAGTAAAAGAAAGAACTGGATGGAAGCAAAGAGGACACAGAGAGTATACACAATTAAAATAATCAGATCAATAGAAAAGGGTTGAATTCCTAAGACAGTATAGGATAATATAAAAGAGAAAAACCAGATAATCCAAAGGAACTCTTGGAAATTGAAAAAATGTGACAGAAAAGGTTAAAAAGTCTGCAGAAGATATTAAAGGTAGTAGTGCTAAAATCTCCCAGAAAAAAGAATAAAGAGACAGAGGTGGACAACTGGAAAACAAGGGATCAGAGCAGGAGGTTGTGCCCAGAACCTGATGCACCGCAATTCCAGAAAGATAGGACGACAGGGGAGAAGATTCCAAGCAACAACACAAAACCAGCCTGTAGAACTGAAGAATAGAATCTCCCTGTGCAAGACGTGTATATGCAAATCTGCAGAATGCCCAGCATCCTGATTCACAAAGACCCGCAACGGCATACTCCTGAAATTTCAGCTCAAAAGGAATAAAGAGGAGATCCTGAAAGACCCCATTGTATGTGTATGTGTAGGGGAGGGTCACATACAGTGGACAGGACAGGGGACTTCTGCAGAATAGCACTTGATATTGAGAGATCTTCATTCTATATTCCAAACTCTTCATTAGATATGAGGGTAGGATAAAGACAGTTTTAGGTATACAAAGACACGAACATTTCACATACACTGCGTTGGGTATGTGCTTTCTGTGGATTTGCTGGTGGAAGTTCACCAAACGAAAAAGAGAAAAGCACAATTCAAGCAACAGAAGAGTGGATGCAGAGTAGGGGTGGGGAAAGACCCAGGTAGGGAAAGGGCCTCCCAGGTGAGGGCTGTGAGGGAGGTCAGGTTCAGCTAGAGCAGAAGAGCAGAAGGTTCCAAGGATAAGGTCCCAAGACAATCAATAGCAGCAGCAGCTAAAATCAATAAAGAGAGAACCAGTGAAATACCTTTGCATTGGAAAGCAACATTGGAATGCATTTGGGAATCTGTAGAATAGTTTCGTTTCCCTGTAGCCTTTGGAAAAAAGCAAAAGATGCAGAGAAACTAAACAAATAAAAGCAAGGTAATTAATCCCTTTAGGTAAAACAACCGGTTGTCTAGGAAAAGAATTGCAACCATAGGATGCTATTTCAATTACTCATAACAATGTCATGCTGGTGATTATGGCTTCAGCCCAGAATTATTACCCTGTTGAAAAATGGGAAAGGGGAAAGTGTGGGTGGTTGCATGGGACACCCCAATCCTCATCTATCTTAAAAAGAATTCAGTACTTAAAACTGACAACTCAAGGAACAACGGGCCCATTTATTTAGAAACACGGAGACAGACACTAGAAGAAACAGCTAGCAGGTTAACAAGTGGCAGGGTTTGGATGGGGGAGAAGAAGAGCCCGTTTTCATCAGGAGTCTTTTAGAATCATTTGACTTTAAAACTATGTCACATATTACCGTGATAAAAGTAAAGCTTTTTTTCTTTAGCGTTGAGGATTGAATCCAGGGCCTCACACACAGTAAGTAAGTGCCCTTCTTCCATTGAACTGCACCCCAGCCCCTGGAAAAACACAAATCTTAATACTTTAAACTGTGAATAGAGTAGGTCTTCGAGGAAGCAAGGATGGCAGTTTATTTCACTTAAACAACTTAGATTCTAATATGCTGTGGGAATCAGTCCCCAAGAGACAGGGCAGGAGCCGATGATGTTAAATTGCTGGGTAAACGGAAGCCTGAGGGCAGCCATGACAGGCCATGAGGCTGACCCTGTCTCCTGGGCTCTCCAAAGCTTCAGGAGTGCCAGGGGGCTGTGTGGGTGGTCCTAAGAAAATGACAGCAAATAGAAACTACTTGGGTCTGAATCCAAGCAGCTTATACCATGCATAGCACGGTGCTAGGTGTGTTCCCTATTCTGTCTGCCGGGTCTTCCAACAAGGAAGGAAAAGCAAGGTTGGAGATATCACAGAAGATGTTCAGATTTAGTGCATTCACTACACAGCAGCGTGGGGAGAGGACCCGGAGTCCCTCCCATCAAGATCTAAACTCCTGATCACTCAGCTTCCCAGCCTCCTATCACCTTCACATATTCACAACTGCAGGGAAACTGGGTTTCCAGGATCTTCCTCTTGGCATCAGTCACTTAAGCTCTCTGAACACCAGCTTCCATCTCTGGAAAGGTAATGATTCCTGCTCTACCCCCCCCCCCCCTCACAAGTTAGGAGGCTGCGACACCTTTTCGTAAGCCCTATTTATGGAAATGAAACTATGACCTTTCACCACTGAGGGAGACAGGTGGTCTCCTGCATAAATTTCAGAGAAGCCATCCCTTGGTCTTTTGGGGTCACTTTCTTGCCTGACCAAGCTCAAGTACGTATTTTGAGAAGAGGGCGCTGGTATTCTCAGCAAGCAATAGGGATAATCTGTGGCACTGTGACTTTAACTGTGGCTGGCTCTGCAAGCGTCACCACGTCCACTTGGGAAATGCGAGGATTTATTCTTCTTTTAAAAACTTTCAAGAAATCCAGAGTCAATCAGCTCCTGCTCAGGATCTGCGAGCTGATAGAACAGAACAGCTCCGAAGTTGTCTATGCCAGCTGGGATTGGGGCAGCTTTCCACCGGCCCAGCTTGGGAGTGACGTCCTTGGCTTCAGCGGCTTCCATGCCATTTGCGCAAGCCCAAGTCTGCCACCTGGTGGACAATGCTCACTTTTTTATTTCTCAACTTCAAAATGCTTTCACATTTCAAGAACCGTCAGGTGCTTTTACAATCCGGGAGGTATCTAGATGGTATTATTATTTCCATTTTATAATGAGAAAACGGGGAGAGAGGAGGGAATTTGCAAGTACCTGGAACTGTAGTTGGTACCTTTTTTCTCCATTCAGCAAAAAATACTATAGTGTGAGTGCTCTGGGTTTGAGCCCAGTTTAAGTCCTGGCTCAGCAACTGCCACCAAGGGAGGTCTCCCCTCTGAAGTGAATCTGATCACTGCCAGGCCCTCTGTCATCTTGAACATCCGCGCTTGCTGGAACTGTTCTGTGCAGTGGATGTGCTGACACACTTCCAGAAGGGCGAGTGAAGGCTGGTACTGTTTCAACTCTCGGGTTTCAAAGTTTTTTTGAAGGTGTCACAACTCCCCAAGCCTGAGTTAGTTACCTACAAAAATACAGCCTGTGAGATCTCCTTGAATCCCTCAAATTCCTCCTGGGACCCCCTTGCAACAGCTGCACTTGGCTTCCACGTTCTTTTGTTGCCTGGGCATGCTCTGTTGCTAGGACCGTGTATCCTGCAGGACACAGCATGGCCCAGTCTGCGACCTGGAGTTGGGCTGCCCGCTTCAACGGGCTGACTGTCATCCGTTAGGTACGCGAACCTCCCCTTGCCATACCCTGCTCTCTGGAAATAGATGTGAAGGTTCGGTTAGGCAATTCACATGAAGCACTCAGCTCCGCAGCTGTTATTCTCCGGGGTCGACGAGGCACGACGATGCCACATGCATGAGATTTAACGTGTGCTATGGCTTGTCCTCCAGAGGTTCACGTGTGGCCCCATTATGGGGGTGTTGAGGTGGTGGAACCTTTAACAGGTAGGAATTAGGTCACGGGGACTCCACCTTCACGAGTGGATTGGCACTGGTCTTGCTGAGTGGGTCTCACAGGAGTTCTCACGAGAGCCACTTGTTACAAAGTGAGGCCACCCTATAAGCTTGGTCTTTTCCGCATGTACTGTTCACCTCTCTCACACATCCCCATCCACAACGAGGCCCTCATCAGAGCTCAGCAGAAGCTGGCGCTGTGCTCTTAAATATCCAGAACCGTGAGCTAAATTAACTTCACTAGTTTGTAAGTTATACAGTCTCAGGTATTTTGTGATAGCAATGGAAAATGAACGAAGATGATGTGCATGTTGGGGGCAGCCAGCAGAGTGGGCATTTACTCTAAATATATTCTGGTAGTAGTTCTGAACCTAAGTGGTGTCTGCAAGCTTTCTCCTCAAAGAGAGGGTGTGTGCCAGGAAGGTGCGAGGGCACTTGGAGTCATCCAATGAAAGGAAACACTATCAGCATATGCAGGAACTGCATGCAGTGCAAGGATTGTCCCCTCAACTAAAATTGCCTCTTGAGTAGACATTTCTGTAAAGAAGGTGCACAAATGGCTGATGAGCATCTGAGAAGAGGCTCAGTATCACCAGGCACTAGGAAGAGGCAAATCAAAATCACAGTGAGAGATACCACACACACCCCCCTCAGAAAATAAGTGTTTGCGGGGCATGAGAAACTGGGGCCCTTGTGCCCGTGGGTGGAAACGTAAAATGGTAGACCTTCTTTGGAAACAAGGATGACCGTTCCTCAAACGGTGGAAAATATAGTCAAGATATTCCACTTCTGGGAATAGCCTGCTCCCCTTGAAAACAGGGTCAGGGGAGATATTTGTTTACCTGTGTTCACAGCAACATTGTTCACGATAGCCAAAAAGGCGGAAGCATCCCACGTATCTATTGATGGATGATGATATAAGAAGAGAGGTCTGTACATGCCCGGGACATCATTCGCCCTCAGAGGGGCAGGAAACTCTGACACAGGCTACCCATGAATGCACTTTCAGGACCTTATGCTAAGTGAAACAAGCCAGTCACGAAGGGATAAATACCGTACGGCTCTATTTACAGGAAGTCCCTAGAGCGGTCAGGTCCATGGAGATGGAAAGCAGAATGGGGCGTTACTGTGGGATGGACATAGAATGAAGGTGCTGAGTGTCCCTGAAGCACGCTTAGACATGGTTACAGGGCTGAGCGTGAGCTCAGTGGTAGAGCCCTGGCCTAGCACGTGTGAGGCCCTGGGTTCAAACCCCAGCACCACACACACACACACACACACACACACTATGATGGAAAAGGTATGTGTATTTTACTACAAGAAAGACGAATTATCTCATGTGAAGTACTGATAGCATCCCTTTGGGAGACACTTCTAGACCATCTCAAAATGGCCACACGCTCACGCGTTGGTCGTAAGTTCGTTCATACTTTTGCAAAGTGTTCACTACGTGCTTCTCACACTCATCCTGGTCCCCCTCTGTCTCCATCAATAGAAAGACCTTCAACATCTGGTTAAGGTTAAGGAACACCTTCACGGAGTCAGAAACAGCAATGGGATCAAAGGAGTCACGTTATTTAACAGACAGCGTTCATTTCACAAAGCTCTCATTTATTTATAGTGATTAATGCATAAATTATGTCTCTGAATCGATAAAGTCACCTTAGGGCAATGACTTGGTATTTCCAGCTTCAAATGATGCCTTCAGATTGGAAAGGAAGCTGCGGCAAGAGCGTCCCTACCTTGTAGATGCAGGACTTGGCGTTCAGGAAGAACAGCTCAATGGTGGCGTTGTCCTTCAGGTAGGAAATGCTTTCTATGTAGAACCTGAAAGGGGAGAAGGGAGAAAGGAACGTGAACCATGGTGGGAGCAAGACCTGCAGTTCTCTTGAGCAGCATGGTTTGAGTTGAGGACTGGAGATCCCAACATGGAATGAAGGAAAGGAAAAGGTGTTGAGTGTTTTTCTATGATTCTTTTTTGAGGACAAACACTGTTTTCCACGTCCTTTCTTTTCTAGCAGGTCAGATTGGTCATGCCTGAAGCCCCCCAAGAACCAAACAAGGGGACGCCCCCGCCATCCTCCCCTAAGAGCAGACCCTGGGCCACCCTCCACTTCCACCTTCCCTACCTGCCTTCCAATTCTTCAAGTTACTTACTTTCATCACATTAATTTTTTTTGTTCTAATTGCTGTTGAGATAATTTCTTCTGTTTAATCAAATAAGGTGTGGGGGGCCATGTTTCTCTTTGAAATGCTCCCTGTGTGCTTTCCTGAGGGTGGTGAAGTGTGACTTGATTTCTGCAACCACAGAGAGCTGTGGTAAGTGTCCTTAACACTGAGATGTTAATGCATATTAAGCCAAATGAGAATTGAATTCCTATCAGATGGAGCTTATGGATTTTTTCAAGATTGAAACATGCTGACATTATTTAAGTTTATATTAAATGCACCTTTCCGCATCGACTTCAGAGTTTATTAAATTTTTTAATCAGATAATATGCTTGTACTGTCTAAGGATCAGCGTGCTCAGGGTGTAGAAGCTGGGATGAGGAATGACTGAAATGGCTCAGTTGTTGGAAGGAAGAAATCTTAGTGGGTGAGACAACTCTCAGACTGGACTGGGAAGGCACTGGCTACCTGGCTGCTAGAAACTAGGTGGAGGGTAAAGGAGATGAAATGAGAAGCAACAACCTCTGGACTTCTCACACAGTGATACAATCTGATGACAAGAATCCTGGGGAGGGGACCAAAGACCAGGAATCTAGTCCCTGCTCTGTGTGACTTAGGACAAGTCACGATGTCGTCTCTCTGGGCTTCTCTTCTCCAGACTATAAAAGAAGAGAGTGGGACTCAGTCTAGGTTTATCCATCAAAGAAGTCTGGCTTTTAAATATTGGAAACTAATTCAATTAAGATAATAATACATCATTAGCAAAGCCAACAAGCCAAGACTGTACAAGGCAAACCATATCTATAGATGAGATCGAGCCCCGCCCACCCGTTGCACCTGCTGGTCCCTACACTAAATGAACACTGTCTTCTACCATTTTTCAAATGTGTGCAGAGGCAGCTCTGATGGATACAGTACAGATTCACTTAAATGTGTGAGTGAAGCTAGTGTGATTTCAGATATTTGTAGATTTTCTCAGTCAACAGACAAGAGTAGCACAGTTACCATCACGTCAGGGACTACAAAATTTCAGAGGATTACAAAATGATCTTCATGCTTGGAAGGCTTGGAAATTAGTGGACTGGCGGATCTTTAGCCACACTCCCTCCAAGCCCCAAAGCACCTGCTTTGGAGTCTCCTCCAGAAAACCTCTCCTGCCTTGCAGGCACGTGCTTCAGAGCACGGAGGCCTTCAAATAATAAGGTTTGCAGTGGTCTCAGAGGAACCCTAAAGTTGTACAACTTTCAGTTCTCAAACGCTGGACAACTGAAACTCAGTGGCAACTGTTGCATCTCAAAGCAAAATATATTCTATTTGATTTAATTATAAAAAAACTAAACCTATATCCTTTACAAAGGGCCTTTGGCAAGGGATAGTTAACACAACAAAATAAGTGGGAAGAGAAGGAAGAAAAAAGAGAAAGCCAAGTGGAGAGATGAAAACATAAGGTACTGATCTGAAAATTAAGCTATCACAGACCCTTCAAATTTAGACTCTTATTCTGATAGTCCTAAGGTTGCTGTTAACCTCAGGAGGCCACTGCTATCATTCTGGTGCTGGGGTTCAAGGTAGCCAGCAGCTTTGTTTTAACCATTTCCATGCTGCCATAAAAGCAGGGGCAGGGCAGACTGGCTCTTTGGAATGGAAGACCCCACTCCTGAAAGGATCGCCCTCCCCGCCGGCTCCCCTCCCATGCTCCCGGGACACCAGGACACTCTGCTTCCAGCCCCAGACACGGTCCTGACATCTTCTGATCACTAGGATGCCTTCTCACTAGGAACTCCTCAGGGCTGGGGCCAAATCTTGCTCATTTTCCTATCTCAACCCCAAATACAGCACCTGACACAAACATTAGCTTAGTAAGTTTAAGCATTTGTCAACGAAAACTTTGATTTTCCAATTTCCCCTCTCCATTCTCCCTTTGGTTGGAGTTCCTACTAAACTGTGAAAAGGGTCATGAAGACAATAAGTAGGGAGAAAAAATAAGTGACTTCCAACTGGTCACAAATCTCAGTGAGGGGTCTGACAGCTCGCACAGCCAGCCATGACCTCACTGGTAATGGGGAAACCGGTTACAACGGCTACTAACTCGCTTCTATCTAACTCCAGAACAGTGGCAGGGGCCTCCTGAGGTTGACAACAACCTTACTACAATAACAGTTTTGAGTCTAAATCCATAGGGTCTGAAATGATTTTCAAAGCAGTTCCATGGTCCTTATCCTGTTTGCTTCAGGTTTGAGAATAAAGTGGTGACCAAATTCTGTGCCCCTCCCCGCAGTGTGCTCAGCCCCAATTTTCTCCTGAATGGTATTTTATGAAAACATAACACTTATCTTTTCCTTTCAACTCTTATAACGGAAAACTAGAACAAGGAGGCCCTGTTGATGTCTCTGGCGACAGCATGCACTTCCGCCGACCTCCCTGCCTGCCATCTGGCTACGAGAGGCAGAGAAGGTGGATGAAATAACAAACATATTCTGAGATACAGAAAAAAAGCCTTCCTCTTGACAGGAAGTGGAGAGAGCTTTCCTGTTAACCTTATCACCAAGACAACAGCCGGGAAAATCCTGGCAGCACGGGGCTTGTCATATACTCTTGTTCAGTAACCTTGGACATTTAATTCATCCTGAACTTTCCTTCTGCTGCAGGAAACTAAGGAGGGAAAAAAATTACAGGAGAAAACTAGACTTGAGATGTCTCCATTCACACACCAGGAGGGCACCAGCACCCAGGCCAAGAGACGTCCAGGGCAAATGGGGGTGTTCCTGGTTTGGATGCAAAGGCTTTTTTAAAAAACGTGGCTCTTCCCTGACGTTCAGGAGAGCTTTGGTCCTTGGTTACCATTTTCAGCAGTAGGTGGCAATGTCGCATTTCCTTTACCTGGGTGGGGAAAGGGCAGAGGCTTCCTCTGGGGCAGGCTCACAAAGAAAAATCTGGGTCCCTGGGTAAACCCAGGGAAACGAAGGCAGATCTCAGATGTGTGCATCTGTTTGCACAGTTTCTAGTGCCCTTCTGGATTAACCATGTCTTTACAACCTTTTGGAGTCTGGGGCCTTGCTGACCCTACGGGGACTGTCCCTCCCAGGGTTAGCTAGTGCCTAGAGATAGTAAGAATCTCATGCAACCCACCAAACCAACCTGAGCCTACATCTTCCACCTTCCCTATTGGCTTTCACACCCAGGGCCACTCTTCCCCTGCTCTGATGACTCCAGGGACATGCCACAGATAACCAGGGATGGTCCTGTGTCCCAGAGCCCACTGAAATCGTTCATACCAGCCAAACCTAAGCCTGTTTTTCCCGCCCCACCCGTTCCTTTGCCCAGCAGCCACAATAAAGCCTCTTACCACAGTTTCCTTTCCTTCCCTCCACCTCCCTAAGGGCCCTGGTGCCTCCCTGTGGAGCCCTGCGGGGCACGATGGGGCAAGCCCCTCCTCTTGGGAACTATAACAAACCAGTCACCTGCTGATCAGTTGGCCTCATTGTACCTGAGTAAAACAAAAGCTTCGTCTTAAAGGAGTTTCTTGGCCGCATGTTGGAGCACTGAGCCTTGTGGCTTCCTTTTGAGTTGAGGGGAGCAACCCTCTAAACTGAGGGCAAACCCGGCACAGATGTTCCCTAAGTCCCATGAGCTATGACACACCCCTGCTATCCCAGATGATCCTGGCCTGAGAATATTTGATCGCAATCGGATGCAGGGAGAAGTCTGTGTTCTTTGTCTGTGGGTTAAAATGCATTAAATGCCCCGCAGGCGTGGGGCATCTTCAACGCAGGGAAAGCCCAGCTGACATCAGCCAGGTCTTCACTACAGTCCCTGCTCCTCCCCTGTTCTCTCACAGCCACCCCCTGGCACTTGGGAACCACTGAATATTTACAGCAAGTGTTAATTAAATGGCTCAGTGATTTCATTTGTAATGAACACAAATGGCATATTTGGAATGCTAACTTTGGGCAGCAGAAAAGAGCGAATGAGAAGCTGTGAGTTTCTACAGCCGAGGACTCCGATGTTTAGACATGCAATGGTGCTGAATCTTAACTGGCACACTCTGCTGAATTATAGCAAGCTCTGGTTAACAGGCACCTCCTTTTAGATCTATGCCATTATTGTTTATGTGAGGGACAGGAAGCAGCTACTGCTGTTTCCAACAGCAAAGGGGATATTGAAAGTCAACTCCACAGTGGCTATAAAATCCTCTCTTCCAGATAAAAGCTTCCTGCACTCACCTCTTGGTCTTTCTTTCCTATTGTTCCCTTCAGTTTATTGTTTGTGAAATCAAAGTTGAGGAGACAAATCTAAACTTTGTTCATTTTCCTACAAGCAGTGTAGATGATCAGCGGTACAGGGATACTTGGCTGGAGAACACACATTTAAAGGAACAGCCCTGACATGTGGGAATCACACACACACTTGTGCCTACGAAGTCATGCACAGATTTCCTTGTGTGCGTAGCTCTATTTTCCTTAATTTTTTCTTGATCTATTACTTCAGCTTGCCTAGTGAATAATACGAAAGTCATTTCCTCCCATTTTGAGAATGCCTCAATGGCTGTGGTTGAAGTTGCTCTTGGTCATCTATCTGCTGGTGTGTGACACGGGGGAACAGGGAGATGACGCTGGAAAGCTAGGGAGAAGTCTGACCATATAGAGCTTGCTAAGTATATGCTTTGCCTCCAAGGATAATGGGAAGCCAGGAAATACTATGAGCAAGAATCAGATGAGAGCTCTAGAAAGATGTCCAGTGGCAAGAGATGGGGGAGACGTGCAGGGCCTAAGACCAGAAGCACATTGATGAAGGCCCAAATTACAGCCAGGAGGGTGTGATGGCACGCAAGAGACGACGAAGAGCTCCCTGAGATGCAGAATAGCAGGAAATAGTGCACAGATTGAAGGGCGACAGGGGCGGGCAAGGATAAGCACCCAGGGGACAGAAGCTCTTTTAACCGACTCAAGTCTATTCTGTTTACTTTACCACTCCTTTGGAGGAAAAAAAACCAACCCTGTCGGCATCGCTAGACAGGAACCAAGTTACACATTTTTCTCAGGCTGAAAAATCCAGGTAAACCCAGGTTGGAGAATCTACCTCCTCTCAGAGAAAACAAACAATTGGTGCTTTGTTATACTGTTGCTCAGAGAGCTGAAAAGAGGATGCCTGAACCCTCTGGCCAGCACCAATGGGCCAGTCGCCTGGGCAGGCTGCTGCAGCTGTTCAAGTGCAGCAGACGAGGACTTGAGAGCAGGTGGCAAGGAAGAAAGGACAGGGAAGAAAGAGTCTGGAAGCAGAGCAGAGAATTAGTGCCTATAAAAATGCGCAGAAGAGGAGCGAAGGAAAGAGTGCAAGACCCACGGTCCCTTCGAGGTGGTTAACAAAGACATCACCGATCTGCTAGGACCACAGAAGATCTGGAGAGAAGAGAGGAGTGGGCCGGTAATGACATTGGCTTTGGGGACGGCTGAGTTTGAAGAACTCAGACAGTGCTGTCTAGGAGGGAACGAGACATAGAAACCAGAAGTAGAAAGAGGCCCAGGAGCTAGACAAAGAGAAGCAGTGATCTGCTAGGTGGTCTCTATAAACAAAGAGCAGAGAGCAAGCATCCTCAAATAGGATCTGGAGACTTTATCCCGCTAATGAATGTCCTCTGAGGTTCCTGCTGTGGCCAATGGCCAGAGTGTCATTTTGGGCTGGAGATCAGACAAGGATATAATATCTGAGTCTTTGGCCACCTCGCTTCCCAGTTCCTTCTTTTGTGAACACTTGCCATCTCCTGACCATGTCCTCTAGTTTTATGCAGCGAAAACAGCATGATGTGGCTTGAAACAATCTGTTATCACCTGGGAGACGGACACCGCATCACTTCCATGTCCCTACTCTCCTGCAAGGGTCTGGCTCCTCAAACCCACCAATCACTTGCCTCTTCTCAGAACTTGGAAAAAGCACCTAGCCAGCAACCAAGCCTAGCATTTTCTCTTCTTGGGTAACACTGGCAAAAAGTGCCAGAAAGAGAAGTGTTTTTTCTTTTTCCTAAGAAGGAGGGAATCCCACTTCATTACATTTTTTAAGAATTATTTTTTTAAAGCGGTGAAATCGTCTGCTGGTTGCTCATTTTTTGGTACAAGCAGAAAATAGTAGGACTTCACAAAAGGCTTCGATTGCCTTGGCTTGTCATTCCACAGGTTAGGGCAAGTTTTGTATCCTATGATAGAAAGCAAATTGAAGGGGAATTTGGAGTTCAAGTTGTACGTTTAATCCGTCTTAAACATTTTAAGCTTGAATCCCATGTATTTTCATAGAATTGTTTCCTAAGGAAAACCTCTCTGTGGTCCTTGCCCTGTCAGTATTGTGAACCCCTTGTAAAGGTTTGTGGCACCAGTTAAAAATAAAGAAAGAAAGAAAAGGAAGACCGGGAGGGTAGAGACAGGGTAATAAAGGAGGGAGGGAAAGAGGTAGAACGGGGGACTGAAATGAAGCAAATTAAATTCCATGCATGTACAATTATGCCAAAATGAAGCCCACTATTATATATAATTATGAAAGCATTTTTAAAAAGCTTTTGGTAGTCTGCTTCTCCTAATAATTTTGTTAACGTCCTGTGAAAGATTTAAAACTTGAATACGTAGTGTACATGGAATTAAATCGTGAGCTGGTGGTATTTATGCAACAGCTGATCAACCTCTGAACTTACTGGTACTTGATACCTTGTTAATAAAAATTTGCCTCTGGATTTGAGGCTGGAAACCCCCTGGAATAACTGCTTAAAAATGAATCAAAACAAGTGGCTTTTTAGATTTTCAGTACCTACGTTAAGAATTGTGTGCAAATTGAAATGTCTGTGTACTGGTGCTCAAAACCACTTTCAAAATCTCAATTATGAAAAAAAAAAAAAACCAACAAACTGCACCCGGAGGGCAGGGTTGGGGTGGGGTGGTGGAGCCTGATGTACGGTTGAGAGTACTAATCCAATGAAGATCGCAGGTTAATGAACTGCTTCAATTCCACTCCCGCCTTGCCCAATGCCACCTGCCCCTCCCAGTGGAATTGTTAAGTCTTTGTTTTCTATGGTTACTTTTCTGTTCATCTGAGGAATTGTAGACACCATTAAAGAGAATATGGCATTGGAATCATTCCCCTCAGTAATGTCAATGGCTAAGATTAGCGCTGATATGTCCACAGCTGTTAAACAAATCAAAAAGGCATTAAATCCAAGTTTGAATTGACTACGCCAGCTGAGGTACAGTCACCCACTCCCACTCCCACCTGCTAAATGGACCCTTTAACTCTTATTTCAGGCGCTTCTGATGTGATTTGTGAATTCAGGGTGGTTATGTCTAAAACTGCAATCCTGACCCTGTTCCTTAGGAGGAAATGATTGAAAATTGTTTGTATCTTACTTCCGAATTTCTGTTAGCACATTTCAAGGAACAGGGTCTATGTAGTGGGTGAAGGGATGGTATTTGTCTGTAAAGCAGGGGTGTGGCTCACAGAAGTAGAGCACTTCTGTGGCCTGTGCAAGGTCCTGGGTTGGATCCCCAGCATGGCCAAAGCAAAAAACACCACTCAGTGCTTCTGCAGTAGTGTTGCAATCACAGTTCTAGACAGAAAGGCCTGGTGGCTCCGCAGACTGCGCGCTCAGATTGCTGCTGGCTCTGGGAGCTTGGCGTCTGACTTTGTCCCTCCTCAGGCTTCCCACACCCTTTTGCAAACAGAAGTGATCAGCCCTGTGTCTTCACAAGACTGTTGCAAATGTTAACTCTGAAAGCACCGTATCAAAAATGTAGTTCCCTCCACAATCATTAAATGAAATTTCTTAGATTAGTGAACAGAAAATGCCCATCATTTCTGATATTTTATCATGTTTTCTCCTCTCTTGTCATGCAATACGCTGACCTGTGCTTTGCTGCTGGGTGCTAATTAGTCCTCTTTGAGAATAAAAAAAAAAAAATTAGAAGAGACTCAAATGGTGTTTGTGATAGAAGGGAAGAAAAACCAAGACTTTTACCTCCGAGCTCCAAACAGCCACCAAAAAGGAATCCCAGGGCACCTGCTACAAGGTTGCGTTTAGTTTGAGATATCTGACCCTCTTCCCACGCCTCCCCAAAAGCAACAAAAGAAAGCTTTAATATTCATTCCACACACGCAAAAGCACAAGGACGTGTGTACAGGTGCACACTACACATGCCTTGCACACTCAGCCCTGCTTCCATGCACTTGCATAAACTTGCACTTCCCCTCCTGTGAGCCACTTCGTCCCTCTAGACTTTTCTGACAAAGAAAAAGAAGCCCAAGTGTGAATACCGGGTGCACGTACCTGACACAAAAGTACAAAACCACAGGTCCTGACTTTTTAGGGAAGTCGTGCTCCAGTACTCTGCGATCTAGTTGAAGCCAGTTTAAGTGTCCCCTGAGGAAAACAGAGACACATTGGTTAGGGCTGTGCACTGGGCAGCGGTGATCTGGTGGGGGCACATGGGCAGCAGGTACGTGTGGACCTGCACCTCCCCGCTGGCTTCTCAACCCCGGAAGAGCCCATGGTTGGCGCAGGAATGCAGTGCAGCCCTCCACCGCTGTGCCCCTCCAGCCTGCAGAGCTGCCTCCATGTAGACGTTTGTTTTCCCCAACAGAATTTTTACATCTGGAAAATGTCACGAGACCTATCTCAGAAGGTCAAGTGCACGTGTGATCAGCTGGAGAGTGTTAGGCAAATTGTCAGAGGGTGATAAGCTACGGTCACTTTCTATGTCTGAAAATGTCCCCCTAACTCAGTGTCTTCTGCTCCTGCTGAGCCTCCGTTGCGTACGCTGCGTGGATGCTCTGTACCATTTTGTTCGAGTTGCTTCACCTAACCGGAGTTCGAGAACTCTCTGTATCCTCTTCAATCTGCATGTTAACCATAGTTTAAGCCTGAGTTCAGCCTTCCTTTTAGTGAAGACTTTCTTGAATGTGTTACGGTTTGGATCTTAAATGTCTCCCAAGGTTCACACTCTATAGGTTTGGTCACCAGCCTGTGGTGCTGTTGGGAGGTTGTGGAACCTTTAAGAGGTGGAGCCTAGTGGAAGGAAGTTAGGTAGTGTGGGCATGTCTTGGAGATATTGGAACCCCAGTTCTTTCCTCTCTTTCTTTGCTTCCCTCCTGGCCCCCACGAGGTGAGAAGCTTTGCTGTACCATGTGCTCTCTGCTGTCTGGATGTTCTGCCTCGCCACAGGCCCAGCGACTCTGAAACCTCTGAAATGTGAGCCAAAGTCAGCCCTTTCTGCTTTCACACTGTTTGTCTCAGGTATTTTGTCACAGTGACAGAAAGCTGACTAGCACATTGCCTAAACCTAAGGTTCCCTGCAAACGTCTCCAGAGCTTTCAACTGTGTTATCTGCAAGGCCTAATATTGCATCATTAGTTATGCTAAGAAGTAAGACCTGACTGTTCAACTAAGTTGGAAGTTTTCAACATCCTTAAAAAAAGAAAAAAGAAAGAAAAAAAGATAAAGAAAAAGAAAAAAAAAACTTGCCCAGAACCTAGCATAGTGATTGGCAAATGTTAGGCTCTTCAAAGAAGTGTTTGCTCATTAACTGAATGAAACGAGAACAATCCGTTCAATGACCATGTTGTTGCACAGATTTTTTGATAAAGGGTCTAGTGGGAGCAGCCTTTTCATGAGCCTCTCAGGAGAAATCTTTGAATCACTTCCTCTGCCCCTTTTAACTAAGAGGCTCCTGATAGCTTGGTTTCCATGATTCCCATTGATTTTTTCATTTGAGAATGCACATTAGTGTCTTTGCCAATAACAAAGCAAAAAATAAAATTAAAGAAAAAACAAAAGGTGCCCCAGCAGAAATTCCAAGCATTTTTGTTATTACCGCACTGATAACAATCTTCAAAGTGATCAAGATACTGCTCATTTGGTTTATGGTTGCAGTAAGTCAAACTATTGGGTTGGTAATAAATATGCAATTGCTTCCGGGCTATAGAAATTGGATGCATTTATTTAACAGATTGCTTTTAGCTACTACCTATAATACAAATAGATTTTTTGGGGTCAAGTGCTGGCACCTTCAGTGGAGACAGCCTCAGGGGGAGCTGTGTTTGTAGAGTTACTGGAGGGTGGAGGTGTGTGATAAGTCTATCTGAACCAATGGCTTCTCAGGACCTGGGGGGAGAATGACACTATGTACTTTTTAGATGTTTTTACTGTAGAAAGGTTATATTTATTTCATGTACAATGAGTTTCTACCGAAAGCCAAAGCAAGAACATGGAATTCTTATAAATGATGCTGGGTGGAGAGGGGATGGGATGCCCTTCAAAGGGAAGAATGAACGTTTGACTATTTAGCATCCTCATCAAGGACAGCCCAGGGATACTGATTTAGCTAGAAACCCTCCAATAACAGAGAAATATGAAGGTAGAGTGTACTCTGGGGAGACCAGATGATTCAATCCTGGGTTGTTGGTCCAATTGGAATTTCTGGCATAATTTTTAATTTATTGAGGAATTGTTTGCTTCATTATGTTGTTTTAAATGTTCTTTTTCATAACATTTCCCATACTGTGTCTTATTAATTACCTCTGAAACTACAAACAAGCTCAACAAAGGCCAGTTACTTCTGTATCTCCGGTGGTTAATAATGAAACTTAAATAAATTGCTAGGAAAATGAATGCTTCTGTTTTACAATATGCCCCATAGATCCATGCTCTCATAAGTTCAGTGAGTGCCAGCAGGTATAGGGCATTGCTCCTGCCCTAAATGAATGGTCCCATAGGAAGAATTCTCTGCTCACCAGGCCCAGGCCCTAGGCCCCTCAACATCATCCCTACTGGCAAAGTAAAAGCAAGGAGAAAGCGGGGGTCCCTGAGCCCTCCTCCAATTGACCATCATTCTTTTGTTATTTATCTCAGGCACACACGGAAAGACTTACGCTCACACACTTCTCTGATCACTAAGTACACGGTGCTGCTGTTTGCTGTGGTGTCTGAGTGTACCTCTTCTCAGAGGTAGGAACGAACACTGAATGCCAAGCTCCCAGAGTAGCTATTACAACCCAGGCACGGAGGCTGTAGCCACGAGCTGTCTCCTTCCTGTCCCGCCACACAGGAGCTAATGACTGGAAGCTCAAAACCCATTTCTAAATAAATTCATTCCCAGACATGCTGCTGTGTGTTCTTTCTTCCACAATTGGAAAATTGCTTTTGTACTTTGTTTACTTTTAAATTGTAGATAAGCGTGTGGCCAGGAATGCGCATCAACTAGAACCTCTGCGGGTGCCCTAGTCAATGCCAGTCATGGTTCCATCCCAGCAGACACCAAGATGCAAAGGCGATGCATGCTCGCAGGAACCAGCATGCCCAGCATTGGGTCTACAGGGGCATTTCTAACAAGCTAGGCATTTCAGATCTCCTTATCTGGATAAATCCAACTCTCCAAACAGAACCAATCAGGTGACCCAATTAATTGAGACAGGATGCCAGGGGGGGAAATCCTAAATTGATTACCATAGAGGTTCTTAAACTAGGTTCCTGGGTTCAGGGTGTCTGTGACCTCTCTTAAAATTTAAGCAAAAATTTTATACATAAGCCGGGCGCAGTGGTGCATGCCTATAATCCCTGTGACTCAGGAGGCTGAGTCAGGATGATCACGAGTTCAAATCCAGCCCTAGCAACTTAGTGAGACCCTGTCTCAAAATAAAATATAAAAAGGGCTGGGGATGTGGCTCAGTGGGTAAGCACCCACAGTTCAATCCCTGGTACCAAAAAAAAAAAAAAAATTCATATGTAAACTTTTGTGGGAAATAAAGAATGTAACTTCTTAACAAATTTCAAAGGGATCTGTGATGAAATAGTAGGTTAGGAACTATTCATTTTCTTAATTGGCATGTGAAAATGCCTTCTAACTGTACTTGGTTTTTTAAATACACAATAATGGCTAACCAAATTTCTTCTCTTTCCCCCTCAAATTTCTAAATACTTCTTAAAGTTTTTTTTTTTTAATGTGGACACACAGTTATAGCATTTAATGAGCAATTCATGAATTTATGACTGGTGATTCAAATTAAAACTTATACTCTGAAAAAAACTTATACTACGGCAATCAGACTTCAACTTGGGGCGTGTTTGACTATTTCTTCAGACTACTTTAAAAGTCATTTTAATTATAGCTTTTGATGATGGGGGTCCTCTGTTCTCCCTCAGAAAACAATTTCAAAAAAAAAATAAAACTCAAGAGTTAAAGTAGCAACAGAAATATTTCAAAAATAAAATGTAAAAATGACTTTCTCTAAATGATGGACAGTGATATTTGATGAACAAAAATCTTGATTATGCTACTTGTGTGCATGGGAACACTGAATCTGAACTATGGAGTTGGTTCTCAAACTTTTAGGAATGGAACCTATGAGGGAGACTGTGTACAGCTTTGCAGAGCTTAAGTAGAATCAGCTTCTCTCCTTGGATATGGATGAAGGCAGAAGAAGAAATTGACTCCAGCATTCCCGCTCTCCAGAAGAGGGAACTTTGCTGCACATCAGAGCTTTGAAAAACGTCAATGCTCAGACCATGCCCAGATCAATTAAATCAGAATGGCCGGGAGTGGTCCAAGGAATTGGTATTTTACCAAAAGTCCTAGGTGCTTCCCATGAGAACCATGACCCAAACAATAAATAAATATTTTAAGGCTGAATTTGTACCTTGCTCATTTTGTTTTGTTGTGCTCACAGTTTTAACAGGTGCAGCACAGTTGTACATCCTGATGGGATTTGTTGTTTCGTACTCGTACCTGCACACAACGCAATATCATTTGGCTATCACTCCCCAGCGCTCCCCCTCCCTCTCCAGCCTCCACCCTTTGCCCCCTGTCCTTTGCCCAATCTCCCTTTCATTTTCCTGATGTGCCCCCATCTCTCTTTTCCTTTTTTCTCTCTAGCTTCTGCATATGAGAGAAAACATAGGACCCTCAACCTTCTGAGTTTGGCTATTTAACTGAACATCGCAGTCTCTAGTTCCATCCATTTTCCTGCCAATGATGTAATTTCATTTTTCTTTATAGCTGAATATCATCCAGTGTGTATACACACCACATTTTCTTTGTCCACTCATCCGTGGATGGACACCTAGGCTGGTTCCATAGTTTGGCTATTGTGACTTGTGCCTCCATTGTTGATTCCTAACAATATTAAACATTAAACATTCATGGGCATAAAGCCTTTCACTGTGGCCTTCGACATTTTATTAGTGAATATAACTTGTGAGGTGAGAGAAGGTTAAAGGAGCTTCCGATTTCCTGTCCATATTCGGCTTTGTGCATCTTTTCTTGGGTACCACCCAGATCTCACAAAAGGTCAACAGCAAACAGCAGTTAATATTGAAAGAATCATGACAGTATTTGATCTAAGAGTCACGCATTCCACTAGAAATCTTGTTCTGAGGAATAATGCTGCTGGGAATGCTGCCTTGCACGTGTATTTTACAGTTTACAAGCACTTTCCACGTGTTCGTCTTGCTTGATTTGCACTTGTGGCACACCACGGTTGTCACAGAGGACCAGGCTTCTGGTGCATTTTATTACGAAACAGAGTGTAGTATGCTCATCAATCATGCATGCACACACACACATACACACACCTCACGGTTCACATGCAGAGTTTGAAAAGAGCTATTAAAAATCCCATGGCATCGTCAGGCAGAGTGGCACATGCCTGTGAGCCCAGTGGCTCAGGAGGCTGAGACAGGAAGATCACAAGTTCAAAGGCAGCCTCAGCAACTTAGGGAGACCCTGCCTCAAAATAAAAAAATAAAAAGGGCTGAAGATGTGGCTCAGTGACACAGAATTCAATCCCTGGTTAAAAAAAAAATCTGCAGAATTAGAGCAGGGAACCTCTCTCAGGCTCGTGCTTCCTACCATAGGAATCACCAACTCAGACCAGGTCCTACTGACAGGCACTGTTTTGTGGGGACAGCTCCTGCTCTTCTCTTTCCTACCAGGAAAAGGAGAAAAGTTCAGATCACCCAAGAGGCCCCAGAGGCTGTGTTGGCATAGGCGTTGTCAGGAATGATGAACTGTCCCTGGTCAGGGCAGTCCCCTGGCCACCGGATCCTAGTCCTTCAGGTGCTGGTTCTTCGTTTCTGCTGGGCTTCTGACACTTGCCCTTTCTCCTCCGTGCATCAGGTACAGCTGCCAGGAACCTCTTTCCTGCTGATTTCCTGCATGCTGGGCTACTGTTGTCATTGCTGGAGAAACGCCCTCACCCAGGGAAGGGGTGGCACTGGCTGCATGTTCTCTTGACCCTGCCAGAAGGATGGCCTCTATCTTCTGCTAAGGATGCACTAGAGGGAATGCAAAGCTTTTCTCAAGCCCAGCACACACACACACACACACACACACACACACACACCCCACACTCTGGGTCAGTACGGAGACCCAGGATAGCACAGTCCCGGAGCCCAGGCTCAGCTGGACGGTCAGTGGGACTTGGCGACATGCATCCTCTGTCTGTGACATGTGGCTTTGTGCCCTTGTCTCTGTGGGGAGAAAGAAGAATGAAGGTCCACCTTCCAGCCAGCGTTGTTAGGACAGTGGTCTGAAGCACTCACTCAGCTGACGGACTTCCAGCTCAGGCCAGGAGCACATGATCATTCAAGTCTTGTTGACTCAAAAGGTTAGTCTGATTGGGGCTCATCTAGAGTTCACGGAATCTTTGACTTGAGTAAACTTACTTGGGAAGTGGGAACAATGGGGATATGATTACTTGAAATTTAGGATTTCCTCCTAATCAGCGAACAGTATGAAAAGCAATTTAAGGGGCTTACAGTGATTCTCTAGAGAAAAGGAAGAAAACATTTGCAGTTGTGAAAATAACTGTTCTAGAGGTGCAGCGGCTGAAAGCGTATACTCTGGGTTTCTTATCATCTGCTGGCTGCTCTCCTGCCCAGGCCTCGCCTTCTTGGGCTGCGCTTACTTGGCCAGGGTGACCCATCTAGACCGGGGCTACCTTCCTTCCTCCTTGATGCCCATTCCCTGCAGGCTCCAGGCTCAGGGGTGGTCTTTGCTCCTTTGTTGAGGAAGATGTAGCTTTGCTCTTTCTTTCTTTTTATCAATTTTATTTAGTTTTTCATGTGTCCTTCGTTGCTCTGACAGTTGGTTGTGTACGTGGTGCTGGGGTTTGAACCCAGGTCCTCGCGCATGCACCCACCGAGCCACCGCTCCAGCCCTTTGCTTCTTCTTTCAACACACTAATGCACCAAATGTCATTAATTTATAGGGACGTATCAGGCCAATAGAGCCCTGATTTTCATTCCCTTTCATGCTCAGTGTCTACACTTGGATAATCAATCATATAGCCACCTTGTGCCCCTGCAGCTCCCCGAGGCTCAGGCATCCATGTGCAGAGGAGTAGGATCACCTCTTTCACTGGCCAATGTAGACCCACCTGTTCTTGCTTCAGAACCAGTCCTAGTCCTGGGGTCCCCAGTAAAATCTTGTCCAGCCACTATCCTGACCCTGATCTGGGCATTGTATGGAATCATCTTCATAACCTCACGATGGGGAGGACTGTGCATGTACTATACACAGCTACACCCAGAGCAAAGAGAATTATGAAACACTTGCTTGGAATAAATAGTTCACGCTTATCTAGGAATTTGGGAACTGTACTCTTTTGATAATGGTATATTAAGAAGAAAATAACAATTTTAGTAAAGACATTCCTTCTCTGGATTGCACAATGCCACTTTACACAGCTAAACTGAAAGACCATGGAAAGCAAATTCTGCTTTTCATCAGATGAGTGATCTGAATTTTTGATTTTTATATTGTTTCAGCTCAGTGAAACTACTCAGTTATTCTTCATTTTGAACTTATCATCAAATTTACATCCTGTTATTGTTATTCCAATACTAGAGAGAAATGTTTAATTTCCAGAAGCTTTCGTTTCACTTTCATGAAAACCAAACCCAGACAGATCTACTTTTTAAAAAAAATAAACATTTCAGTCTGAACACAAACCTGCTTGATTATAAGAGCGAGTTTACCTAATAACTTCAGAATATTGGCATCACCCTAATTATATCCCTTGGCTATTCCAGCCACGATCACAAGGCTTTTGAAATTCAGCTGATGAACTTGGACTGACCCCAGACCATGGGACCCAAGTGGCTGCCTCTGATTTCATAGCTCCCAGCTGGGGCTGGCAATAAATGCCAGCTTCTGCCCCTTTCCTCTGGCTCCTCCGGACTCGGGGCTGCACTTACGTCTCATCTGTGAATGCTATTCCAAAGTACTCCTTCTCTTTCAGGTTGAAGTGAGATGCCACGAGGTCCAGAAGCTCCTTGGCCAAAAGCTTGGGCTGGAGGAAGAACACAAAAGGAAAAGGGTTGAGTGACAGAAGAGGAGCCCAGTTTTCCTAAAACATGCAATTGCAGATTTCTACCACATTTTCAAGGGACTGTCTCAAAGCTCAAGCACTGTATGTAAATGATCATTTTGCAAATGATCTTTACAAAACCCAAAGGCATAGACAATGAAGATTCCACTGAGCAGACAGCTAAGAGAAGCGAGCTCACAAGATGGAGATGCTATCTTGTGTCCTAGTGGTTTTGTGCTGATGACAAATGGCACTTGTGCTTTGGCTGATCTATCAAACTTGGTGACTTGCATCCCCCACATTTTATGCTGAACTGGCAGGAAAATGCTTTATTTAGAAAAAATGATTATATTTAACAAACACTTACCTACAGACGCACCTGTACTTCTAATAAACCATGGTAACTGGAAAAATATCATTAAGTCAGAAATGCATTTGTTCCACCTATCCTACTGAGCTTTAGCAACACCGAAGGTGCTGGAGATTACTGGTTGTTTCCCCTTTGTCCCCCAATGATCTCGTGGCAACTGGCAGCTGCCATGCCTGGTGTCCTGAGAGAGGACACTAGCCCAGGGAATAGATCCAAATTCAGAAAGTATGGTTTCTGTTGAATGAATATCGTCTTCATACCATTGTGAAGTCCCTGGATCCTAAGTTGATCCACCCTAACTCAGGGACTGTTGGTATATGCTAGGTGCTGTAGGTGTTCTAAGCACTTTGGAATGATCAGCAGCTTTAATCCCTACCACAGCCTACGACATCATCCACAGTACCGGGCGGATTAGAGATTAAGTCAGGATTAGGCTGATGTGTGTCCCTGGGCTGCCTCCCTCCTCCACCCTCCATGGCCATCAGTTCACTACTTGAACTGACCAGCGTGAGTTTGAAGCTATGGTGATGCTTCCTTCCCAGAAGACAGAAATCAAGAGGAGAATCCATCTTGATCAACCGACACCGCTAGCATTTTACATTTCATCCCCTCCACTTTGAAAAAGTGAAAGAGCGATCTCTGACGCGATAGGGAATTCAAGATTTTACACCAGGCCTCCTTTACTATTAGAAGAAATTCTCCCTTGGGGGGATATAGAGGGACATGCATGGCACACCTCAGGTCACTGGTGAGTTACAAAGGAGAATGAAGATGAGAGCTCTCGAAGCTTCCGACAAATGCGGTTTGTGATGGCCTGCTGCAGACTCCGCGGTCAATACCTGTTTGCCCCCAGATGGCATCTGGCTGCCCATTTTAAAAGCATTTAATATTTCAGTTGTGAGTGACCGTGAGGCACTGAGGTTGCTTTTAACATTGCAATGTACCACGGTTGATCTGTCCAGACAATTGCCACCCCGTTCAAGGAAGTTACGCCATTTCTCCCATGCTTGCTCTTTCATAAAACACTTTTTACAGTCTTTGGGTTTGTCCTTCAAGCATGCATCAGACAGTGTCCTTGCTGGTCTTAAGTCTTGCATTCAGACTGGATTGTCCCTTGAAAGCCGGCCATGGTGGTGCACACCTGTAATCCCAGCGACTCTGGAGGCTGAGACAGGGAGATCGCAAGTTTGACGCCAGCCTCAGCAACTGAGCGAGGCCCTAAGCAATTTAGTGAGACCCTGTCTCGAAATAAAATATAAAAAGGGCTGGGCAGGGGATGCGGCTCAGTGGTTAAGTGCTCTTGGGGTCAATCCCTGGTGCCAAAAAAAAAAAAAAGTCACTTGATAATTAGTCTAGTGAATGGGAATAGAGGAGTAGAGGAGGAAAGAGTGGGGGGATGCGTTGGGGTAACCTGGTATTATAAAATGACGACAGGGTAATAATTGTGAGTTCTTGTGGATTATGGTGAGAGATTCAGCCCAGTCTTGGAAATGATAGAAATAAGATTCCTCTCTTTTTGGGGACGGAAGGACAGTCTGGAGAGCAGTGCAGATGAGCAGGGATATGTGACCTTAGCCAACCAACATGCATTGAGTAGTTGGTCCCCTTTGTCCAGTGAAAGTCTCTTAAAGGTGGAAAGACAGACATGGAGCTACTTCAGCAGATTCTACTGCAGTCAGCGTTCTTTTCGCTAATTCTGTGCCTTCCAAGGAAGTCACTAAGGCGTTACTGCATCCTGGGTGTGGATCTGGATCTGAGAACCCCTAGGTCTAGTCTCATCTTCATCTAAAGTGGAGGTTATCATTCCTTTTCCCAGCAAGACTCTGAGACTGGGGGACAGTAGGCAGGCTGTCCTCAGTCACATGGTGAAGCCCGAATTCAAAATGAGACCTGGATGGGAATATTACTTAGCCTCAAAAAGGAATGACACATGGGACCACACAGGTGGACCCTGAGGACGCTGCGCTAATAAGGGAAAGGAGGCAGACGCAAATATTATGCGTTGTGTTCTTCCACTCTCAGGAAGTAACTAAAACAGGCAACTTCATGGCCGCAGTAGAACTCAGGTTACCTGGGGCTGGCAGAGAAGATGTAGAGTTATTGCTTCATGGTTATAGAATTTCTGTTAGAGATGACAGAGTTTTGGAAATACCAGTGATTGTTATATAATGCTGTGAATGTATTCAACGTCCCTGAATTGCATAGATAAAACGTGGCTAAGATGGTAAACTTTGTTATGTATATTTTACCTCTTCCTGTCCTACCCCCCAGAAAAAGGAAAATAATAAGAAATCAAGGTTCAGCTGGCCTGACAGCCCACATGGGTAAGTTCCCTCTGCCACCCTGCCTCAGCTGACCTCACTATTTCCTGGGTGAGAGGTCAGGAATCATATGCCCTGAGGGCCTTGTCTGGGTAAAGGTAATACTTCTCAGTGACACCCATACATTGTTATTATGAATTTATACATCAGGACTTTGAATTTGGTTAATGTGAGTCTTGCCCCGAGAGTGTGAAAGTCAGATTTCTGAGCCTATAAAGTTAAAGCAATGATTCAAGACACTGAAGAGGTCACCAGAGGGATGGAGGTCATATTGGGAGCCTTGTGAAGAGCAACTTGTGTTCCCTGCACAGTGACATGTCTTTCTAGCTTGTCACCGCTATCCTTTCTATATTAAAACTTCTACAAGGAAAAAAAAAAGACCTTTCCTGTTGACTTATAAACAGAAGGCAACTGAGAGACTCAGCAGTGGTGGCATCTCTGGGGTAAACTTCATGCTCTCAAAGGGAGGCTTTGCAAGGATTTTACTTATGTGGTTGGGTACTTGTCTGGGTATTTTTTTTTTTTTTAAAGAGAGAGACACTGAGAGAGACAGAAAGAGAGAAATAACTTTAGTTTTTCACATGGCCTTCGTTGCTCCAACATTTAGCTGTGTACGTGGTGCTGGAGTTTGAACCCGGGTCCTCGTGCTTGCCAGGCAAGCGCCGAAACCGCTGAGCCACCGCTCCAGCCCCTGGCTGGGTATTTTTGCTTACAAGATTTGAAAGGTCAGTTCCTTTACTGCGTTCAACAGTTATTACAGATCAGATGCATGCCTAGTCACCCCACCCACAAGTTGTAGATGGAGAAGTAAAGGCAGGGAAGAGGGACTGGCAGGTTCTAGACTGCGCGGAAGTTACAGCTCCCAGATCTTAACTCCTGGTAAAGCCACGTGTGGTTTTCAGTTGTGCCAACAGCCCAGCTGGTGGCCGCTCCCACCAGTGAGCATAAGGGCTGCCACTTGACCCAGAGCAGAGAGTAGTGTGAGGAATGACCTCACTATCCACGCTGCCGCTGTGGAGACGTCAGGGGTCATTTGTCACGGCAGCATGACCTCCCCCATCCCGACTGCCTCAGGCATGGAATCTCTGTCTCTTCAAGGCTGGCGGAAACTCTCAGGCATCAGCACCCTGATTTCCTGATCTTGCAAACAGAGACGATAGGCCACCTTGACAGGATGGTGATTAATGAACTACTTCTTTCGAAAGTTCCCTGAACTCATTTACAGCAAGTTGCTGGGTAGGCAGAAAGCTCTCTGCTATTATGTACTTTGAAGGGATGTTTACAGAATCCTGCTGATTATAATTGCTAATTACTGGTCCTGTAAACATTTGTGGGGCTTTGCAGGGGGCAGGCTGGGAGTGAGGCCAGAAAGGAGGCCTGTAGCCCCCTTGAGCCATACAGGACACGGTGGGCAGAGAGGCCTGCACCCACGTGAGGAAGGCGAGCCCTGCCAGTCCTGGATAGGTCAGAAACAGCCGCCTCCAGTTGTTACTGTCATGGTCCTCTGAGGTCAGGGCCTTTAAGACTTAATTCCTCTTAGCCCCTAATTAACATTGTTCAAACTCAATAGCTTCTCTCTTTGCCTTTTTCTATCTCAAATTCTTTCCCCACTTCCTTCTAGGCTTGTATTCCTCCTTCTATCTGGCAAATGAGATCTTACAAATGTCCCCTTCAATATGCTAACAGGGCAGCCTTTCCCACGCCGCTGAGTGAGCAGAGCTCATACTCTTTGCTGCTGTGTCTCCATCACCAGATCCGAGTTCCTGAGGGCTCTGGATAGTTCCATCAGGAGACTGCACGTACCCAGCACATTCCAGCTTTCCAGACTAGGCCCTGCCTGCTTCTTCCAGGTGGGACAGGAGCAACTGCTATGATCCAGATGGCACGGAACCTGTGTGTGACAGCCACTGTCCACACGATCAGATGAAGAGCTGGTGCCCCAGCACCTCTCCAATTCTTCACCGAATGTATTTACTGTCAAATGTTACCCATCCCCTTAAGCTCGACAGGTGTACATCCCAGGTACGTGATCTCAGACAAATTATGTAAGCTCTCTGGGCCTCGGTTTTCTCATCTGTAAAATGATCAACTAGAATCAATGGAATGGATATTCCAATATATTATTTCTTTATATTATTATTATTATTAAATTTAACATCTTTCCCTAAAAACTCCCTGGCCCACCCAAAGGTCTTATTCAGTCATCCTAAAAACCTTCATAATCAGCTCCTCCCTGACCTCTAAAGTCTAGTCTGTGGACAGATCTCACCCTTTTTAGTTATCTGGGGTCAGTAATTTAACCTCTCAGTTTCCTCAGCCGCCAAGCAGTGATAATGACGGTGCCCACACCCCAGTGCTGCTCGAGGAGGAACAGATCCTCACCAAGGCCCAGGGAGCATTTCCAGCAGGTGCGAGGACAGCTGAGGCCCGCGGTCAGCGCTGTACGGGCTCTCAAGCACCCGCTGCTCACCCATGGCTCAAGGATTACGAAAGGCCAGCTTTCCATGTGGCCTCGGGGTCTAAATGCCAGCCTGGCACTTAAGGGCATCTTTCACTCTAGCTCCAGTTTTCCTATCTGAACTCTCCTTTGTCCAAATCTTTTCAAAAAAATATTCATTTTTGTTCCAAATATTTGCATTGAAACGAAGAAAGCATTGGTCTCTGTGTTTCCAAACTGCTGTGCCACACTGTCCTTGTGCCGTTTTTTATCCTGCTCAACGTCACCTCCTCCATGAAGCCCCCCCCAACTGCATCCCACCTACAAACCATTTTTTCTTCTGCAAATTCCTGTTGCATTTACCACAGGCATGCTGCTTTGGCCTGTGCTCTTGTGTTGTGGTGATGTGACTTATGGCTCCGTATTGGGCCGAATGGTGGACCCCAGAAGGTGTCCACAGCCAAACCTCTGGAGCCTGGGAATATTACTTCACATTACGAAAGATACAACTGAGTTTCTTGAGAGGAGGAACTCCCCTAAATGGTCCAGCTGAGCCCTAAGTGCCATTACACGTCTTTGATAAGAGAGACACAGAAGAATTTTTGACACAGTCATGTATGGGAGGAGACACCCGAAGACAGCAGCGGAGACTGCAGAGATGGAGACACACGGGTCGAGGAACGTGCCAGCCACCACCGGAAGCTGCATGAGGCCCGAAGCAGGCACTCCCCGCTGTGAGCCTGACAGACAATACCTTCCTGCCACTTGTAGCCACCATGTTTGGGAATTATTTGTTTCAGCAGCCCCAGGAAACTCATACACATCCTTAGATGGAGACTCCAAAGATCCCTGGCAGACAGTCACTCCCCGCAGGAGACTCGGTGCTGGCTGGGTGTTTCCCACGGAAGTGACTTCCGAGCCCTTTCCTGGCACAGCTGCTCTCCTTTACAGTGCCCAGGTCATCCTGAGCAGGAGAAGGGCAGGCAGCCTTCATCTCAGAGCCAGCCCTGGGCTGGCAGTTAAGTGGATTCCACTCAGCGAGAGCGCCCACGCCTTGAGACCCTCTTGTTAGTCACTGTTCCCATGGGACATCTTGCAGATTCCAAATCAAAGGAATTGCCTCTTCTGAGTTAATTGGATTAAAAAATCAAAATAAAACATCAAACAGCAACCATTGAACAGTTTCCATCTGTTCTTTGGGAGGAATCAGAGCTGCGCTGGAAGACTGACCTTCTCAACCCCCTCCATCCCGAGGATGTTCTCTACAAGTCCTTTGTCACTGCAAGGTGCACTGTGACCACCAGGGTACATCCTGGTGGCACAGCTACGGGTGCTCTGTGCCCTGCATTGCCCACCCATCTGCTCTGCATGGGCCTCTGTGATCTGGCCACAGCTGTGAGATGGCAGAAGGGGTTGGTTTGGGAGTGGTGGGAACCATGGGCAGTCTGCCCCTTCATTGGACAGGAGGGACTGGTGTGAACTTTCTGGAAACCTAGGAGTGGGGTAGCTTTGAATAAATGATGGTGAGTGGCTGCCTGTCATTGGGATCCCTCATCCCCACCTGGGGGCTCTGCAGTAACCCCAGCAAGAGCACATCAGCCCTGCACATGGGCTGCTCCTTGTTCCTGGGGAGGGAGGCCGTGCCACAGGGGAGGCGCGAGGCCAGGCGGTGTATTTCTACCAAGAGGACATGCTGCAGATCCCAGCAGCTCCACCTCCCCAGTCTCCTAAGGGCACTCTGCTGATTAACAGAAGCTGATTTCCTGCCTGGCCTCAGGCAGCCCTGGATTCCGTGGCAGGGGGTGAAGAGAGGCACTTCCTATGTGCAGATTGCTGTGAAGAACAGTCTCACCCTTCTTGGCTCCTGAGCACCCACAACAGGCAGGGACCTCCCAAAGAACCTCTGCCAGGCAGCACGCTTATCACAGACATCCCTAGCTAGCCGGAATCTGACCGCTTGGTGCACGTGCGGCCAGTCCTTACTTCAGTCTAGGAGCCCACAGCAGAGAGACATCATAGCAAAGCTGGCTGCGAGCACAGCAGCAATCGGACAGCGCCTGCCGTCCAGCCCACGCCGTGTGCTTCCGCTGAGCCCACTGCGGCGCCGCAGGACCCCTTCCAGGGCAGGGGACCAAGGACCAGACTTTCACAGCTAACGTGGGGCAGATCACAACAGCAAGGTGGGTGCAGGTCCCCTGGGCGCGAGAAGTGATACAAAGAGCCAGAGACCTTCTTCTACCCGAGCACCACAATTAGAGGGGAAGAGGCCAAGGCCAGAGATGTCCAGAAGCTTGTCCAAGGACAAGGAGGCCACTTGAGCTGGCAGCTGCTTGTCCATTTAAGGAGGGACTGAGAAGGTCACAAAGTGCTGAAACGGGAAGGAAAGGAAACAGGCAGACATTGGGCTGGGGCCGGGGCTCAGTAGCAGAGCATTGCTCAGCAGGCGCACGGCCCTGGGTTCCGTCTCCAGCACTGGAAAATAAATAAATAAAACAAAAGTGCAAGACTGAAAAGGGGGTAAAGGCAGGAGGAAGGCAGCTGCCAACACATTCAGATGACACTCAGGCTCAGACTCCTGGGGTCTCGGGTGGAGCCTCTCGAGGAGCTGCCCTGGCTCCCCCAGCACGGGCACCTCCCGCTGGCTCCAGGCCACACTTTCCTTATATCATCCCAATTCATCTTCAGAACAGCCCTGCAGTGGCTTATGGATGAGGACCCTGGGGCTCAGGAATGCTGAACAGCATGCCCAAGTCCACGACCCCTAAAGGACTCAGGGCTTACAAGCGGCTTAGGGGCTCGAGCTGACTCCAAAGACTGGCATTTAATTTAACTTAATTTTTACCTATTCATTTTCTTAAAAATTGGCAAAAGCTACGTGTGCTGTGTTTATGGTGTACAACATGACGTTTTCATCTGACTAAATCAAGCTAATTAATATATTCATCTCCTCACGTGCTTTTATTTTTTGTGGCGAGAAAATTTTAAAGTCTGTTGTTAGTAATTTTCAAGACTGCAAGACATTGTGATTAACTGCAATCATCACAATGGACAAGGGAGTCCTGAGCAGGGCTTTGTTTTAAACACTGGGGTACAGACCCAGCAAGCCGCAGGCTCCTCTGAAGTCCAGACGTTTCTGAGATGCTTTTGCAGTAAGTTTTTTTTTTTTTTTTTTTGGTGAGTCAAGTTCCCAGAGGATGGGTGATAATTTATTAAATTTTTTAACTCTACACCAGTACCTGACACACAGTGGGTGCCTAATAAAGGTTTCTTATTGGTAGGGTGGGATAGACGAATGTTGACCCTTAGACCAGCCTTGCAGGGAAGGAGACCGCAGGAGGGGTTGCCACCTGGATTCTCTGGGGGCTGGTCTGAAGCAGAGGACTGCTAGGTAGAAGGTGGTGGCGCACACAGCTGTCACATGACCAGATGCCTCATGCTCCATGATTCGTGATTTGAGAGAGACACCAGTCTGTCAGATCATGTGCCCACAGCCACCATTACTTGCAATGTTATTTTTGTGCCCAAGAAAGGTTGCCCATGCCCCAGTTCCTGACTGTGCCTCCTCCCTGCCCTGACTCCTCTTGCAGCCCCAGAGTCACAGTTGACTGCTCTAATTGCCTCCTTCCTCTCCATCCATCCCTCTCTCCTTCCAAGGGACTCTGCCATTTAACCCAGGGATGGGGACTCCCTGGGAACAATCTTTAAGTTTCCCTCCCCCTTCCCTTTTTATATTATTCTTTTGATCCTTTCCTCTTATTTCCACATAGTTCCTTCCATATTTTTCTAAGACACAGGCTGGGCTCAGCTTTGTTGGAAAAGTTGGGGCCAATGACAGCCTGGGAGGGAGTCTTTCTCATCTACGCATTTGAATGATGCCTAACGGGAAGGCTCTGACAGGCGTACATAATTATTGCTTCTCTAAAAAGGAAAGTGCTCCCCAGCCGGCTGGAGAGTCTGCTTTATTCAGATCTACCCTGGGGACTGCAGGAGGCAGGCAGGTGTTCATTAGGGTGGCCTGCTGATTAACAGAGCAACCCCAGACCCCAGCCTGCTCTGCTCCGGGGCCAGTCACTAGGAAGGCTATCACAGTCCCTCTGCATTAATGAGAGAAAACACAAAAAAGGTCACAACCGCGTAGGGCTGCCAAGTCCACAGCGCAAACTCTGAAGTACTTCTAGAGGACACGGGGAGGCTGAACTGGGCGTTAGTTATCGTGGGATTCCAAGCCTCTTCTTTCATGCCATCTTGTCTATCTCTTTTATTTCTTTTCTTTAAAAAAAAAAAATCTCCTGCCCTCACACTTGATTTTGACTCCACCTAGTCCTGCAAGGAGTAATAACTTACTTTTTCAGACATGGACCACCCATTATTTCACTGGGAGGTGAAGGGAGTTCCTCAAGATCAAAGGACTCATTGGCAAATTGGTTACCTTTGCAGTGGACCTAATGGCACCAGGACCTATCCCAATCGGAGGTCCTCATGACAGTGCACACGGAATTATCCATTTGCAAGATGCTCAGGAAAGAGCAGAGATGTTGCTCTTCAGGCACTCAGGGAACAACCACAGAAACGGGAGTTCTGGAAAGGGCTCTCTGGGTACCTATGGAGATCAGGCAGCCTTAGAAGGGGCTCAGCCATTTGAATTGTCAATTTTGTCATCAGCCGTACCTAGGAGTTTGTGGGAGTTCATTATTAAAGGACCCATATAGCAGAGAAGAGTATTCTAGGTGAGGTCTTTCTCAGCAACGGTCAGGTGCTTGCTACCTTTCCAGTGGACTAGACACAGGGGTGGCCCCCAGGACACCTGCCCTTCTTTGTCTAGGGCATGGCTAGTGTTCAAAGAATGTGGCTTGAAGTTATGGAATCAACCCAGCTACCCATCAACAGGTGAATGGATGAAGAAAATGTGGAATATATGTAATGGAGTTCTACTGAGTCATAAAGAAGAATGAAATTCTGGCATTTGCCGGTTAATGGTTGAAATTGGACAACACCATGCAACATGAAATAAGGCAGACTCAGAAAGTCAAGGGTTGAACATTTTCTTTCATATGTGGAAGGTAGAGCAAAACAAGAATAATGGGGAGAGTTCCCACAAAAATAGAGGGGAGTTAAGTGGATTAGAAGAAGGGGATCGAGGGGGTGACAGGCAGAGAAGGCAAGGAACTATGGAATCAAATTGACAAGCTTATGCCATGTACATATATGAATGAATGTATTACAGTGGATTCCACCTTTAGATAGATCTATAAAGCAATAATTATAAAACAACAAATAAATAGGAGGAAGACCCATAGATGAGAGGAAGGAGAACAGGGGGAAGAAGGAAGGGAGAGAAAGGGGCCTAAAATGGAGCAAATTCTATTCCATGCATGTATGATTATGTCAAATGAACTATTAGCATAACTAGAATGCACTAATAAAAAACATTTAAAAATGTGGTTTCGATGCTTACATATTGGAAAGAGACTCTGGCCTTGGGGAATGATGCTGGTGACAGCTGAGGGTCCATCCGCAAGGGACAGAAACATCTATCTCAGTGTTATTGAGGATTCAACAAGTGGTCATCTATAAAGTACATGGTACATGGTAAGTGCTCAAGAAAAGCAGGCTCCCCTTTCTCCTTCAATCAGCAACTGAATCCCCACAAAAAATATTCATCCACCGTCACTTGGATGAGGGCCTTTTCTGATCAGAATTTAAATCCTCCTCTGAATGAAATGCCATCCTTTATCTCAGGAGTCATGAATAAATCATGCTACAGAGAGAGTAAGGAGGACGGAAAGCAGACGACTTCCCCTGGACTTGAACTTCCTTGGGTAGCCTCAGCCCTAAATAGCTTACCTCGCTTCCCGGCCTCTGCGCAGTAATACCCACTGCATTCACCAGAGGAATTCGCCTCTCACTTCTCTATGACCTACTGCTTCTTTAGGGCTGAAATTACATTTATTGGCTGGAAGAAAAAGAAATTTCCCTCTGGCTCCAACTGCGCTTGGAGGCACAGCACTGGCTTTGCAAAGCTTATCAGTATTTTAATTTGGAAGTTCCCCAAGTGCCTGCCCCCAGGATCCTCCCCGTGGATAGCTCTTGCAGATTGCTGGCAGGTACAAGCAACAGAGAGGTACATTTTGATCTGCTGATGACGTGCTTTTTAATATAATTAAAATGCTGTTGTACTAGGGTAGGAGAGTAATGGGGAAAAAAAATCACCACAGGTACTGGAGTCCAAGGAGGCTCAGGAGGGAAGACCAAATTTTGGCTGAAAAATATTTATTCCTGGAGAGCGTTTTCATGAAAGTCAGACAGGCAGCAAAGCAAAGACAGCAGGGACTCCCTCCCTTCCTTCCCATATGCTAATTACACGGATGCAAGCGGCTACAGGTCCAAGGAAAAACTACATCCCACCTCTCCCCAAAAGTTGAGAGGAGGTCTCCAGAATTTTAAGTAGCACAAACTAGGGAGATTAGGAGCATCAGTAAGACTAAATCCATTGAAGAGGTTTAGGATATAAGACTGCCATAGTCTCTCTTTCCCAATGGTCCTACTTTTTGTGGTTTTTAGTTATGCAGCCAACTATGGTCTGAGAATATTAATATTAATATGAATTCTATTAATGAAATATTAATGCTAATAGTATTAATAAAACACTAATATTTGTCTCAATTCAAGAGATCAGGTAACTTTCATTACAGTATATTGTTATAACTATTCTATTTTATTATGAGTTCTCATTGTTCATCTTTTACTGTGCCTAATTTAAAATGTTCATCATAGGTGTGTATAAGAAAAATAGCCCAGCTTATTACAGATTTTGGTATTAACAGTGGTTTCAGGCATCTGCTGGGGAACACGTAACCCCCACAGATAAGAGAGACTACTGTAGGGCCCAGAGTTTGATTTTGTGAACAGAAATCTACTACTCAGATGCTTCATTTAACCGACAAAAGCAGCAGGTGATGCTCGTGCAAGAAGAAGGTCCCCCCCTCCCCTGCCGCCCCACCGTACAAACCCTCGGGAAGGGCACAGAGAGGGCATTAGACAGCATGTCTTCAACACAGTTTCTGGGAAAACCAGAAATGTAGCCGCCAAAACAGCTTCCACGGCCCAGCACACAGGCACTCTGCACCATTCCCACAGCTGGGAGCAGATTTAAAAACAATCTCCTGAAACCCGACAGGATATTCTGGGCGAGACCTGATTTTAGATATTTACATAAGTGAGTTTGGCCAGAAATTTGAGGCAATATTTTATTAGGTTTTAAACACATGCTCATGTCAGCCATTATTATGCAGCTTGGTTGGCACTGACATTTGGTCTTGATTCTGTAGCCAAACCACATAAGAATTATGAAGTCAGTCCCAATCCAGGCAAAGAGAAACAGCCTCCTGCAGACTGATAAGGCAAGAGGGAGGAATGTACAAAAAGTCACGTTCGAGAAAGCCAAAGCAGATGAACGGAGCCCAGTGCCCTTGAATCTGAGAGATGGATGGGAGGTGCTGGAGCAGTCTGCCAGGAAGCAGGGAATGGTTTGAGCCGTGTTTCCGCTTTGGCAGGTCTGCAAGAACACCCGGGATGACAGGAGGGTGAGGCCTGACCACCAGGGGCTGCAGGATTCATAGGAGGGAAAAGGGGTCCCTCTGTTTCCATGTGCTTCTGAGGACACTGCTCTTCCACACTGCAGTCTGTCACTGCATAGCTGCTCCCTTAATCTCAATGCCCCTTCCTCTGTCTATGCCCAAACTACCAGAAAACTCTACTTGATTCAAGACCCTGCTCCATACCTCTGCAGAGGGAGCTACTTTGATCATGCACCCTGTGTTTGGTGACAATTTGGACCAACCCAGGAGCAGAAGTCACATTTGTGTGGCACGTGTGCCATGCATCCCCATCATGGTTTATAAGTTTCTTTTTTTTTTTTTTCAAGGATGACAAGATTTTGAGAGCAGAAACAGTATCATATGCATCTTTGTGTCCACAGAGCCTGGTCCTAATCCTCAATATTTAAATGACAGCATGGAAGGATTAGCGAATGAACGAATGAATAAGGAGGTGGAGGTGTGAGTTTTGCAAGAGGAGCCTTCATATTGATTACAAGCACTGTTCCCTGAGTTCTGTTCCTACATCAAAGCCCTTCTCAATGCTCATGTGAGCCTTCACAGACTCATCAGATCTGTTGCTTCTAACCTCCAAGTTCAAGTGCCTCCCAAAGTCTTTGGGGACTTCTTTTCTTAGTAGACCTCACAGAGGTATCCTCAACTGCCAGAAAACTCTACTTGTTAATTAGTACTCTTACAGCTATGGGTCCACTTTGGGTCCAACACCTTTTTTTATGTGTATGTTCTTGTTGTTGGCCCCCGCAACCCTTCAGAGTGAAACTGAGGCAGCCTGAAGGGAGAGGCATTGGTAGAAATGAAGGAGACGTGAGCTGAGGCACATCCTGGTCTTTGCTCTTGTCACCTGCACGTTTCTGCTTGTAGGAAGTGTTTCATGAAAGCACATCAGGGGCCTGGAAGAGTCTTAATGAGGCAGTGCACACACAGAGCATCAGCCCCTCTGATCCCTCCCTGTGCTCCCTCCTGGGCCTGGCAATGACCTCATCTGGGGGTTAGATCCTGTGCTTCCTCAGCTGCTCCTACTCTGTCTTGCTTGAGGTCTTATGTTCTTCTTCTGGAGTAGAGTTAATAGGCTTTACATTCATAATAGCATGACAATCTGTGAGAGAAATCATCACAGGCTACGATCTGGTGGCAGCAAATGTCATCAGCTATCCAGAGGAGTATCCCTCAGGCAGCGAGCTGTCACTCCTCACCCTTTTTCCTTCATTTGCAGGAGGAAGGGTCAAATCATGGCCCAGGTCACAGACACAAAGGGAGATTTTGTTGTCTGTGTGGCTGCTGCCATTCACACCCTCTTGGTCAGACTCTGGCTTGGGGTAACAATAGCATTAGAATGAGAAGGTGAAAAATAAAGAAATCACATCTTCCTCTAGAGCTGCTCCAAAGCCATGGTGTGAGACTTTGAAGGAGCCCCAGGCCAAGAGCAGACAGCATGCCTCATGTCCTGCCCCTGCTGTCTGCAGAGTTCTATGACCCTACATGCCCCAAAGCTGGAATCCATAGTCCACTTCCAACTCCTTCATGTAACTCGTACAGCACTTGTAGAGATGCCACCAGTCTTCAAATCAACGTGATCTCAGCACTGCCACCTGACACTCTGCCAGAGACCTTGCTCTTCTTACCAGAGAAAGCAAAGCAGATGCTGAAAGGAAAGGGCAGTTGGAGCGTGTGCCTTCATGTTCACGGTCACATTGTGAGTGTGTGTGTGTGTGTGTGTGTACACGCACACATGTATGTGCATGTTCAGAATCCTAAGGTTTGACTTAAAAATCACTCTAGTACCAGTCTTTCCGCCTCACACTTTTAGCTGGATAGTGATGCAGAGAGAACAGTGAGAAGGGTGATATCACTTCCATGGTCCCTGCTGAGAGCTTAGGCCAAACACCCTTCTCCAGGCTGCTCTGGATGCCATCTACTGTCCTGGTCGCCATGTGGGGACCTGGGCATTACATCGCAGCCTTGGGAACCCAGGCTTACTCTTAGAAAAGAGGATGCCTTCAGACTCAGAGACCTGGCCTGGAGTCATGGCTTCGTGAACGTTTGTGGGATCAAGGCCACAGCTTCTTTTCTGTAGTGTGGGCACAAGACCACATGACCTCTGGAACATTGTAAGGATTAAATAAGACAGTATATGCAAAATGCCATTCTGCTCTTGCCACGATTGTTTCTTGTTTGCTCATTTTCCCACATTTTCCCTCTGCATTTCCCCTTGGCACCCCAACTTCCTATCAACTTCATTATCCCATGTTTCCTTCTTTGGGTGGAAGGCTGCCCTGACACTCACTGGGGACAGAAGCTGAGCCATCTGGACGTTTATCACGCTGGGTGGACTCCTGTCTCTATTAGAATCCATCCAGTCCAAGAGTTTGGGACTGTTTTAGCCAAACCAGTGGACAAAAATCTCTTGGCATAGGGGTTGGGGATTTAGCTCAGTGGCAGAGCGCTTGCCTAGCATGCGCAAGGCCCCGAGTTCAATCCTCAGCCCTGAAAAACAAAATCTCTTGGCACATAATTTTCCAGATCCTTCCTAGACACTGGAGGGAAAACTCAACAAAACCAAAACAAAATTCTGCCCAGGGCTTACATTCCAGTGGGCAAGAGGTGACCTCTAATAATGCATTAGACCAGGAGAACTGCCCTGCTTGTGTGTGTGTGTGTGTGAGAGAGAGAGAGAGAGAGAGGGAGGGAGAGAGAGCACATGCACGAGCACTAGGGACACTTTTCCTGTACGTTTTCAGTTGCCTCCTTTCAGCATCTCTTCCAAGATACATCTCACACTGTCCCCTCTAGGGTCGTGACTGAGATGCCCTCCTGGTGAACCAACAGCTGGGATGATGTCCACCACACCTGACACTGTCCCTTGAGCTTTAATCAGAGTTTGAGGTTCCAGAACAGGAAACAGGGGCTCCCCGCAGAAATGTCACCTGGATCACCTGGATGTTGTCCTAAATTAGTGATTAGGATCAGCTTGGCAGTGTATTCAGGTCAGCTGGGAAGTTTAAAAGGTTAGAGGTGGCCAATAATGATGGTGCATGCCTGCAATCCTAGAGACTTGGAAGGCTGAGGCAGGAGTATCATGAGTTCGAGGCTAGTCTCAGCAACTTAGCAAAATTCTGTCTCAAAATAAAAATATAAAGGGCTGGTATATAGCTCAGTAGCAGAGCATCCCTGCATTTAGTCCCCCGTACCTCTTTACAGACACACAAAAGCAGGCCAGAGACACCTAAGCCCTTAGGGATTCCATGATTCTAATGTGTAGCTCAGGCTAGAATCTGCTTTAAAGGAAGCTGGAAAAGTCGTCAGCGAAGCCATACGCTTCACTGTGGTGGAAAACTTTACTTATGATGTTATTAGAATTCTAATGCCTACAGACTGCCACCACACAGACGTTGTCCCTGGACACAGTGTTTGTGGAACACCTACTCTGTGGTGGGTGGCACACAGGGTACCAGGGCCACACCACAGGAAACCATGACCCTGACCCTGAGGTATGGTAACACAGCCACACAAACACCCACAAGCTAACTTCCTGGCTGCTGGGCTCGGGCAAGCTGAATGAACCTGTCAACCAAGTAAGAGGACCTCTCTCACCAGACTGCCGTGTGGACTGAACTTAGAACAGAGAAACCCCAGAAAGGTGGCTGACGTAAGTTATTCCAGTTCAACTTCTCAACAACCCAGGGAGGCGAGACTGTGTTTACTCATATTCCCACTTCAAAGGTTACCCAGCTAAGATGGCAGAGCTGAGCCTTAAACCCAGAGGATATAACTCCCCATTTCTGGGCCTGCTCTGGTGGAAGAAAGAATAACCAAGCAGACAAGCCATACTGGATTTCAGGCACCGTCTAAGGGCTGTAACAGAAGCAGGGCAGGCACGGCTCATTAAAATTCTGGTGGGTAAATGGTGGCACATCTGACATGGTGTGGGGTCCCCAGAGAAGGCCCTGGGAAGAAGGATAACAGACCTGGGAGTCCTGTCACAAAGTTGGAATTGATCCCTCAGACTTGGGTGAGGGGAAGAGGGACATGGACACATGTGACCATTACACTTATGAGGCGCTCAAGAAACATACTATTACCCCGACTTTACATCTGGAGAGACTGAGGCACTAAGACTTCAGAGATTACCTGAGGTCACAGAGCTAAAAAGATACAGAGTCCAAATCCAAACCCAGGCCAACTGCCCATGGAGCCCTTCCTAACCTCAGTGTGACACCACTCCTTGGCAGTGGGAAATGTTCTCAACAGCTCTGGTCACATTCTGTCCAGGTGACCGGTAGACTGGTCACACATGGCCCAAGGCCAAAGTCCGAGCTTTCAGTCAGGAGTAGAATGCTCCAGAAAGTCAGGGGGCACCACTCTTCCCAGGACCTGCCAGGCATCTTCCATGCCTTCGGGAGTGAGACTGAACGTGGATGGGAGAAGGCGGCCATGGGGGCAGCCTCCAGTACACAGCCACACTGCCCTGTCCCCACTGGAAGTTCCACCCGGCTACAACCCTGTCCTGGGAATCAGTTTGCCTGCAGGAGTAGGGGTCTTCACATCTGGATTTCTGTCTTTCTGTAGGGAGCACCTTCAGGGCAGAGGCCTATGTCTGTAGCCCCTTTCAGGGAGTCAGGTCCAGAGGAAACATGGTCTGAGAGTTAATGGTGAAGTCTCAGAACCTGTGAGGAATCTTCCATCCCCTTCTCTGTTGGAGAATGAAGGGGTTCAGATAATGCTCAGCAGGGTTCCTCATTAAGCCCCTCTTTTTTTGCTTATGAAAGCATGTTTTATAGTCAGTATTAAGCACTTATTTATTTCTTTCCTCTAAACAGGCTCCTGTGTGAAATTCTGCAAGGAAAGCGAGTGTGGGTGTGGGTGAACCTCAGCTTGTGGTCCAGGCTTGCCCTGCATGTGTGCCAGGCTTGGGTTCTGACCCCAGCGCTACGTAGAACAAACAGAAAACACCAATCCCCTCACTAAGAAGGGTTCGGCTACCAAAAAAAAAATGCTTTCCAGGAAGACTGCAAATTACCAGGTACATTTTTTTTTATTTTACTCAGAAATTTATTTGTTGAATAATCAAATAAGCTTCTAATGAAATAATATAATACATATAAATTCTGAAAATTAGATTTACCCCCAAGAGTCCCCCCCAATTACTCACCCGTATCCCTCCCTTCCCTTATCCACAATATCTCTAAAAAAGTATTAGGCTGTATAACATTACATCTTATCTGGATTTAAAACATGATAATAGACCTCCTTTCTCAATGGTCAGGGTCTAGCTCCAGCCTCCACAGATGAGTGAAGTCATCGACCCTTGGTTCTCTGGGTTATGCTGATTTCTTTTTCTTTTTCTTTTTTTTAATTAGATGTATATAGAGATACAATTGAGGGGAAAACATTATCAAACCATCAGTAACCAATGTATATATACTTAGTTATCCAGGGCTAATCCCAAATCATGGATGTCCAGCTTGGGTTTCCCCTGTTGCTGTTTCCCCCAGAAGAACTACTGTGTTAAATGTGTATCTCGTGGAGGAATGAGATCTGCTTCTGAGATGGTTCCCCCATATTCCCACTCTCC